>JAFIRS010002879.1:0-173685 GCA_018342105.1 Gonioctena quinquepunctata | reverse complement strand
TTCCACCGGAAATGGGTCTAGTTTTGAACACCCTGTATATTGTAACGTTTTTGGATTGCTGAGATGATTCTTAATCAGATTGTGTGATGTGATTTTTACGCCTACTTAATTCTTTTAGACTCACTTTTAAAATTGCATCAAGGTGGCCATGATCGGTCGTAAACTAATCTGAGGACATCAGGTGATGTCATAAAATTACAATTTCAAAGTTTTAGTGACTAGTATGATAGAAAGGAATAAGACAAGTTGGCAAGATTTCATTTTCGTGTCTAACTATTATTTTCCGAATGGCGACACACAATATCTGACGATACTAATTTATATGCGATTGGATTAAAAATAAGAACATACATTAAATATTACTAAGGAGAATACTGGAATGTTGACTCATGGATTAGATCCATTGCCTGTTTAATCTTAGTTCTTAGTCGCCGTTATATTAATTACCTATAGGATTATCCCTAATTAGATTCATATAAATACCACTATCTTGATTATACAGTGCTCTCGTGAATAAAATTATTTTTAGCCTAACTCTCCATTTCTGAGGAATCTCCTGAAATATGTCGATTTTTAGTCTCAATTTGCCACATTTATAAGGGAAAATTAAATGTTTAGAGTGATCCACGTTTGACTAATGACGTCTGCGACAATTTTTTCAAATATATATATTATTCAATTTTTGGAATCTTCATGGAAATATATTTAAAAAATATATCACACCTAGGGTTTGTATACAGTGCGTCCATTGAATTCAGTGCTCTCGTAAAAAATTAAAGGAATCATTTTTGAAAAGGATGCTCGAAGCCGTCGAATTTCATTTGGGCATTTTCATTTGGGCATTTTTTTCAAATGTAATCAAATCAATACATACAGAATGATTCGTGTAGGAGAAATGACGTCATCGGTATTTTTTTTAATTGAAACTCAATTTTCCATTACGGAATGTGAAAAGGTGATTATGAGTATGGGTGAAATGGAAGTGAATAAGAAAAACTATTTTGAAATATGGAAATACTGAATTTAATGGCAATGATAGCTTCGATTGTGACGATGAATAATTTCTTTTTGAACATTGTCAATAACAAAATGGAAGAATTTAATGGACATAGCCCTCAAAAAGGAGTGTTAACCGTAGACACGTGTTTCGGGCTCTCGGCCCTCATCAGTACGGCGAAGAAGTGCAAGGATGAACAACACTTGGTAGAAAACGAAATAACGTCAGGAGGTATACATTTTATCTCGTCACGAATTTTTGCTTTTAAATCTTCTGAATTTTCTGGCCTAATAACATTAACTTTACTCTTTGAGTATCCCCACAAAATGTTATCAAAGGGTGTCAAATCTGGAGATCTAGCTGGCCACTCAATCGGTCCCCTTCTCCCTATCCAACGATTCGGAAACACCACATCTAAAAAGTCGCGGACAGCTGCTGCATAATGGAAAGATGCACCTTCTTGTTGGAAGAATGAATCAGTTCTCGGAAGATCAGGTTCCTCTAGATCTGGATACAAAGCTATTTGTGCAGAAATGAGGTCGAATCGAAGAAAATTCAAATATATTGCACCAGTCAGGTTCACGTCAAAGAAATAGTGACCAGGGATTATTCCGTCGACTATGCCACACCATACATTCACATTCTGTGGATTTTGAGTGTGATACTCATCAAAATAAATTTATTCAGTACTTCGTCATTGTTGGGTTAGTATCATCTCCAACTGAATCAGCTATCGTCTAGCGAAACACGTGTCGTGGTTCTGTACACCCAGATGAGAATCACTTAGTGAAGTAAGTGTCTCTTGTTTTTTTTCTATTAAGTTTTTCCTGATCGAAAGTTAACATCACAGAAACCTTTCTCATGGAGTGGTATGGTATAAATGGTAAAACAAAAATTGAGAATTGTAGCGGTTTTAAAAATATCCCTCTTAAATGTTGACTCGGCGATTATATCTAGTACCTGTTTAATCTCAGTACTCAGTCTCCGTTCTATCAATTGGATTTTCTCTAACATACATCGTTATTGTTGAGTTAGTATTATCTCCACCCGAAGAAGCTATTTTATAACAAAACACGTGTTGTGGTTTTCAAACCCATTTAGTGAGAATTATTCAGTGAAGTAAGTGTCTTTTGTTTTTTTTTTCATTCAGTTTACATCACAGAAACCTTTCCCATGGAGTGGTTAGTGTTCGGTCTCATGAGATTTTTCACTCGACTTACTGGATTGCTTGCGGTGTGATAGTATGCTTGCTGGATGATGATGTTTATGATTGATTAGATGATGATGTTTATGCTTGATTGATTATGAATGTAAGACAACACTCACATTCATAAAACATGACTCGAATAAAGAATGACTTATAATAACAAGTTGATGTCCGACGTTGGTTTTTTATTTCTTGTAATTCGCCCCTCGTTCTCTCTCCATCTTCCTGTCTATTGACCAAATCGAGAGAGCCAGATTGGTAATGAAATAATATCATACAGTAGGAAACAGTACAGTTAGAGATACATGAAGGGTCACATATTGAGAATTGTGATATTTTTGAAAACATCATGTTGAAAGAATCCGCTTCTGATTTCAATGCGTTGTAGTTCTATAATATTTCAGAAAAAATGCCCATCAAACGTTAATATCCACAAAAATATAAATGATGAATACTTTATTGTTCAAGAATATTCTGACTTATACAGAATACAAATTTAATGAATATAATACAAAGAGGTATGAATATATAGATAGAAAAAAAATATAAACGTTTGTCTATATTGTAATGCAATTGCATTCATGCATAACAATATATATTGTTATGATGAGACGATTGTGGTTTGATCAATTTTATTATTTTCACAATAAAATTATTTTTTTTTAACCATTTTCAAATCCTTCAGCTAGTTGCCCTATGAATTTAATTTAATATGTTCATAAATAAATACCCATATAAATATTTCAAATGTCCAACTATGTATTTTACCTTTTTCCCATTTGACCCTTTTACCTTACTTTCTTCACCTCAGCTAACTCAATCGGTACGCTTATGGAATCTCAGGAGTATGTTCTACTGTGGAGCCCTTTGGTAGTGTTCCTGATGTCAGTTTCAGAAAAATGGCAAACTGTTTTGATCAATTATTGGAAATAAGTCAGAAATTCATCAAAATAATAATTTTTTTTATTCAGGAAGACTTTCTGTTACCTATTCCGCGATAATTAATTCGAATTAGTATTTCATAGCAAAATATGAAGTGCATTATATGACAATGAAAAGTGAAATGTAACCTATTTTTGTAGGTTATGTAGTGTATATACCAATTCATAAAAGTTTGCCATTAAAGGAGTTCTTAAAAAGGTTTATTTGAAAAAATGCACTGAGTTTTGTAACTTTTATAGTTCTAATGTACCTATGGTTTCTTGAAATGCCAATGTTCAGTGTCTTGGATCACTCTCCGGTTCTTGGAAACTGCCGTTTTAGTCTCAGCCCCCTTGTTCGACAGTGAATTTGTCCTCGGACTGGTATATGTATGGAATGATAGGGTAAGATTCGGTATGTACCTGGTTTTTATCAGCTAATATTCTTGTGGTGTAGTGGCAAATAACTGTGTTTGTAGCGAAAACATCCTTGATTTTCCAAATAAAATTTTGTTCAGTTGGTTCTTCCCAAAAATTTTTTTGTCTCCCTTGGCTTGATGTTTTTTTTCCTCGATACCCCATATCTTTCGTTTTCTTCTCGAATTCTCGGTTTTCACGCACTTCCTGCTGCACTTTTCATTATTTTCGTTTATTTGACAGAATTTATTCACTAATCGTTTCTGAATACCTTACATACTATATATATGATATATTAAAAATCATTTTTGACGTTTTCTGCTTTTCATATTTTCAATATTCATAATTTTGCATCAATATCTTTCCTGGCATCTCATTGCTTCAGATCTAATTTCATATACAGAATGTTCTTACTTTAACATTTGTTGTCTGCTTGTGCGCAAAAATATATTGGTAAATTTTGATTTCTATAAATTTTTTTAAATTATGCCAATTGCTTGTATTGTTATGCCATGTAATTACAGAAATGCACTTAAAAATAATTATCAAGAAGTAACCCTTGTATACCGAGTGCATAAATGGCTCATCTAGGAGAGCAAAACAAAGATTATTGATTGCTACTTGTTACAGTCACAGCCAGATTAAGAAAATCAGTTTCAATAACTACCGAAAACATAGTCATAAATTTAGCACCCGTTCAACGTCGATAAACACAGGGCAATTGAAAAACATATATCGTTACCCGAAAAGCAATTAAAAACTCGATAACGCGAGCATCACCAACCCGCATCATTAATTGAAGTAAACAAACTCGAAATTCACCAGGAATAGACACGTCTAGACTCATAAAC
This sequence comes from Gonioctena quinquepunctata, assembly GCA_018342105.1. Taxonomy (NCBI): domain Eukaryota; kingdom Metazoa; phylum Arthropoda; class Insecta; order Coleoptera; family Chrysomelidae; genus Gonioctena; species Gonioctena quinquepunctata. The sequence goes on along the minus strand of JAFIRS010002879.1, from coordinate 169,293 downwards.
CACTCTTGTTGGTCATTAGTTCAACGACAACCAGACAGCCCATCATAAATACCTGTCATTCAGTAAAATTTTACCCATTTATAACATAGATAAGAACCGCAGTTTATTCATGAATATATCAGACAAACAAGGCCCTTATCAGTTTTACGAGCCACATCTTTATCGGCCCAAACCAACCAATTAACGGAAAGAAAAACAATAGTATGACATAAATCCCACCCCCTAGCTACTGTGTCGAAGATCTCATAAAAGACGCCGGAAGCCGAAAGAGTTAATTCAGTTCCAAACATTAGTCCGTTCAGTAATCACTTATATTAGACGAGAAGAAATATAGTATGCCTTCGCCATAGGGCCAGTGAAAAGTGTCAGAGAGAATTCGGTATTCAAAAGTAACCGGAAACATGTCATTCTCAAAAGTGAGGTTGAAAAGTCATTCGAATTACAGTATCTTACAATAATAATGAGAGTTTCCCAATCAGTGTAGTGAACTTCAGAAAACATAAAAACTCAGCCAATTCAAATCAAGTATTGAAGCTCTTAGTAAAAACACGAGTGAACAGTATAGTTTTCCACAAATTGTCTATTTTTGTCAACGCTTCCAGAACAGAGATAATACAATGGGAGTCCGCAATTCCATAGTTCACGATCTCGTAGAAGATCCCTAGCCATATAGCGCTATACGAATATACTGGGCGAATAAAATAGAATAACAACTTGACGCGATATTACTCGATATAATAACAGAACTAATTGTCGTTTAAAAACTACTCCAGTGCATAAGGGTGAAACAGGGTGAGTCTAATGTTTGTTTTTCTGTATTTATGTTTATGGCAAACCCAACCTTTGGAAATGTGTATGTGTCTGTAAAGTATCTCCATAGTTTTCAAGATTACAAAGATCTCGAAAGAGAATTCATTCTAGCCGTTGTGGCAATTGATTTCAAGATTGTTCTTTTAGTAAAATCATTGCTATTGTGTAGCCAACTGCAAAATCATCTGCCAATAAGCTACACTCGTTTTCGTTGTATGAATATTGTTGCATATCATTCGTCCACAGAACGATTGAGATAATTGTGTCAATTTTTATTAAATATATATGTACATTCTTAACATTTTATGAGTGCATTCTTTTATTTCATTTTCTTTTATGAATAACTTTTCGAATCCTTCTGAACGGTAGTACTTCCTGAATAAACAACCCACGTTCCAGTATTTGAGAGAAATGAGATTAGTTCTGAGCCGCTCCAGAACCTAGTTTCAGTATCGACCATCTTCAGACAGTCGATTGCTCTCCATACTGTTTTTCCGATCTAACGAGTAATGTCTGGTATTACAGGTGTGGTGTGTTAGTTCATAACCCCCTGTAGTCCAGCCTTCAACAGTATGGTTGAAAACATGTTTATTCAAAACATAGGTATCGACTAATATTATATAAGATTTCAGAAAAACGGTAGAATCCTCAGAAAAACTGTGGAATAACTTAGCATAAATGACTCAATATGAACATTTGCTATTTATGTGCTTTTTCAGTTTATAATTTTCATTTCAACTCTTTGAACATTTTGTACTTCTAAACACAACAATATATATATATATATATATATATATATATATATATATATATATATATATATATATATATATATATAATCTACTGTACGTGTGTTGTCACTGTACTCCTCCTAAACGGCTCAACCGATTTGAATGAACTTTCATGTATGCGTTTGTGTGGCGCCCTGGATGGTTCAGATTCACAAATCATCCCCCTAAATGTTAAGGGTGGTCCACCCCTTAATTTTTTTTTATTTTTCAGATAAAACTTCTTGTTTTTATTTTTTTATGATACAGCGTTCAAAAATACATACAACCCTGAATTTTTACCCTTGTACGATCAACCCCTATTTTTGTGGCAAGATTTTTATTTTAATTTTGTCATTAATTCATATTACTCTCAATTCACCCTTCCACGATCAACCCCTATTTTTTTTTTTTGAGGAAAACAGGATAACGGGATAACGGGATAACGGGAATAACGGGATAACAGGATGACAGGATAAGGAAATAACGGGAAAACGGGATAACGGGGTAAAGACAAAAAGGGGAAACAGGAAAATGGGATAACGAGATAACGGGAAAATTTTCGGGAAAAACATTCTAGGGAACATAGAAATTTGGACAGGACAACGTCTGTCGGGTCCGCTAATATATATATATATATATATATATATATATATATAAATATATATATATATATATATCTTTATATATATATATGTATATATATGAAAGAAGAAATTATAGAATTCGCATATAGTATAGAATTTCCACCAATTAATGAAATAACGTTGCACCAGGTGAATCATTTTCAATAAACACGTGACATATGGTATATAATAATTGACATTTTGAAATTGCCATAAAAATATGTCAGGATCCACCATCGATTATCGTTTTTCTTCAAATTTCTCCAAATAAAACTATATCAAATATTATACCATTTAATCTCCAGCAATTACTCTATTTTACCATGTTTCAAATAGCAATTACCATGTGTTACCTACCGATGATTCTTGCTGAATATTTCAATGGAAATTTTCGTTTAGAAGAATCCCTACTATAAGTTGATTGATTGAGATAAAAATGTAATTCAACAATAAATAATTATCCACTTCAATCAACGAGATATGGTGAGATAATTGATACAGTTATCTCAAGAAATTTGGAGAATTTGCGGAGCAGAGTTTGTTTCTCATTTTATTTATCACCTCCAATTTTATATTTGAATCTTTATACTTATTGAATTAATTCATTTGTAATGCTCGATTCGAGTGAGTGTATGACTTTCTGTTGCTCACTGTAAATTATATCATCAATATATACTATTAGATTCTGAATGACATATTTAATGTCTACAGCAACGTCAAGAAAGTTTCACTTCAACCGCGAGTAGTGGTTACACGCACTCATTTTAGTTTCAACTATGAAATTATTCGGAGAAAACTTTGCAATTCTGTCAGAGACGCAAAGTATGAAAGTATGGTATATTCTTGAGCATCTGAGAAAGAAGCATATTGATAAAAAGAATTTGAAGCTACCTATCTGGATATCATATTGAATTTATTGGAATGATGGGTTGAATAGTGGAAAATAGAGTGTTCAGACACACTCAGACCATTACCAGAATCAGTAGGCGTTTCAACTCGAAATTGAAAAAATAGCTCTATATCCGAAAGCAAAACATGTATCCATATTCTTTATATCCCATCGAATTGTTATTGCTATATAATTACAATTCTAGTTTTGTTTCCTGGCAAAAATCTAGAATCTAGGAATATCAAAAGCAAACTTCGCTTTCTGGTTTGTGTCTAGTCAGAGGAAACATTACGGTTTATAGTCCTTTGAATAAATATATTTATCAAAGTCATATCTTGGGCCATTTGCTTCTTTTATTAAAATTCAAACGAATGTTGACAATCAGGAGAAGTGTGAATTATGTGTTGTGTTGAGAGTGTGACGCGGTAAATTTTTTCCAAGGCTGCGATTAGAGAATTCGAGTGTGAAAATTAAGTATTGTTTGAAGTTTATTTTTTGTGGAGGAATGCTCATTGTTGACATTTATCTGGGATTATAACCTTCTACAATTTCTCTATATACTCTTCTTGACGTTTTGGGAACTGTATCCGTTCCCGTTTTCAAAACTCTTTTTAATATTCATGAAAGTTTCTCAGTCTTTCGCCGTTTTTCTTGAACGTGACCTTTTTTTCCGAAACGTCAAGAAGAGTATGTAAAGAAAGTATGGAAGCTTATAATCCTAGAAAAATTTCAAGAATGTGCAAATTAAGCTTTTCAAGTTACTATTTTGAATTTTCCATTCACAAATAGAACCTAAATATTCTGGAATAAACTGCAGAAAAATATTGTTGGAAAATTATTCCTAATAGATTCAACATCGCTATTTCTGTGTAACCTCACCAAAGGACCTCATTCCTTTACCTATAATAAAGTATTCAAAGTTCAGTTTAAATTTCCTTCCAAACAACTAACATAATTCACCGTATTTAAAACTTTTCTCATAGTCAAAGACATCTACCTACCTTTTTTGGAAACCCCAATTTCAGTACTTCAAATGATATCGCATAACAAGACAGAGTCCTTCATTTCATATCGTCCATCCACTGTCCTTACTTCTAGCATTGTCTAAAGATACATCTAGCAATAACGGAAGAAAAATTAGTGGAATCTATGACACGTAGATGGCTCTGCAAGTTCAATTCGTATGTATAATATTTCGTACGATATGGAGTTTTCAGAATTTTCCAGAACCAAATATTACAATGAATGTTGTATTTCTGATACGAAACATTACGGATTACTTTATTTAACCCTTTAACGCGAACAATTATCTATTACAGATTTGGTTCAAAACATCATTATAATCGATCATAAGAGACTCAAGTAATTCACAAAACTTGTTTTTGGGTGAATCAGACTTTTGATTCTTTGCAAATTCCGATGAACTCTTTTACCAGTGAGCGTTCAGGACGAAATATGTCATGAATGTTCTCTGGTATACGTATCATAACAGCAATATAAACAATGTGTTCTTCTTGTTATAGAAAGCAACAATGCAAGTGACCTATCAAAAATATAAAAAATAGAGTTATTAAAAAAAATATTAAAAAAAAAATTCATGTTACTAGTATAGATATCCTCATCATTGATTTTTATGGAACGTCACAAAACAGTCAATACAAAGGGTTACTTTGCATGAAATGCAGTTAAAAAGGTTTTTTTTCTGTACCTCTCTATTACTGTAATGTTGGCACCATCCCACAATGGTCCTCTGTGGAAGGTGACTGATATTCATAAAACGAGTACCTACCATGCGAGGACCTGGTTTTTTTTACCTGAAAATTTCCCTATCAGTTGGTTCACCAATTAACTTCTATAATGCAAATGCTTCATTGGCTTTATTCTGGGTGCATTAATTTTTAGAGTTTATAATACAAAATTAGCGAGTTGCCGATGGCTGCATGAACAAAGTAATAGGAAAGCTTCATCCACCACCTTCTGCTTTCCCATGCTCTGCTGTATGCAGCCATACGTTAATCAGCGCGATCAATCCCTCCCATATTTTTATTGTGGCCACAATTGATTGTGGACATACAATATTTCTCCTTTCTCCTGCCTCATTAGTTCTAAGAACTCAACCACGCTCAGCAGCGTGATGCATATTACTGCAAACCGTAACAGCCTTGGTGCCCCGACCTTTCCACTTTGTAACGGAATCTTCACCGCAAAATCAAACTGGCTCATTTGCAGTAGCTTGTCCTCCAGCAACTTTTCTTTGGGAAAGTGCTTTTCATTTTCGCGAATTGTGCCACAGCCAAACAAACCATGCCTAGTAAGTTTTCCCATCAGAGAAAAAGTGGTGAAAAATACAAACAAAAACCCTATTCCCCAATGCAGTGGATAGTTTCAAAATACCACGTTCGTCCAATGTGTTTTCAGACGCAGCCCAAGTAGCACACAGAGGTCATAATTCGGTTGTACAGACGTCTACTGGACCTTTCGCAAAAGTCCATGACTTATGTCTTGTAATATGCTGTATGTATGCCAATACGACAAAAAGGCACACTCTTGCGACGTCACATCGACGTTATAAAGTAGTGCTGGGGACTTGCCAATATAAGCCAGTCGCAAAAGGGTCGTTCTGTGGTCTTAGTGTAGTCAATATATCATTATGAATGAAGGTCATAATCTTCCTAATATAGTATTATAATATGTATACCATATCAAAAGATTTTATATAATATCAATATAATATATGAGTCGGCCTTCCTTTACATGTGCATGATACTCTGTGACCATGATAGTTATCGAGATAAAAATGATTTTCATTTATGTGTCTTCAAGAATTCTTCTGAAACTCTAGTGACCAATCAAATCCATTTTACGATCAAAATGCCATTCTACTCACTTAGAATTCATGCGCCTCGAAAATGAAGAGAGATAAATATTTATTTTCATTTCAGAAAAAATATATTTCATCAATTTTTCTCATTAATCGTTGAAATATGTAGACCATATTACGAAAGATACTTGATTAGCACATCTCCAATGATTTTAAAATGGATATAACACCCAGGATCCCATATTTTTTATTTTAAATATTTTTGTTCCAATATGGCTACCAGAATGATGTTATCAATCAATCGAAAAACATGGATGCCGTCCTTCTAGTGTCGAAAAGTTGTAATTACTCCAGTATGTACTGTCATAGAATAGTTCACGAGTGTCTCAAAGACTTCGCAATATCTTACATAAAAAAGTTGTTATATAGTCGCTAGTAGCAAGTTTTGTTGTACTAACGTCGTAACGCTATCAAAACAGAAGAAGATGTATACTGAGTGCATAAGCATTCCGCTAGTTCCGCCTAATGGAAAACGCTAAAAATAACTGACATTTACAATAGAGGTTATGTTGATGTTGAATATTTGAATATTTTTTAATTATCACTCGAAGTGAACATACATATTATTTATGTCTTTCCTTGTTGTGAAAACAATTGAAGGAACTGGATGAACTTCATTTTTTTGCAGTGTCCCTATAGACTGATTAATTATTTCAGATGTTAATTTTGGGGTAGGCACTCATCCTTCTTCTTTATATTTTTCTATACGCTCCATTTCTCTTGTAAGGCAGATAGGATTTTTGTTTTGGCATTTTAATCATTTATACGGAACTGAATATTCTACATTCATAACACAATATATATACCTAATCAACAAAAATAACATAACCAACAAAAATAATCTAAACCATAGATACATAATGTAATCATTACGACCAAAGTTCTTCAGTTGATAAAACTACATTACATGAATACAATATGTAGTCGTAGAAACGTTTCAAAAATCTATTCATTAGAACCACATATGTTCATTGTCATAATAACATTACAGTTATTGCTCTTAAGTTCTACTTAACGACACATACAATTCATTTACATACAAACCACTGTACAACTTCATCTCGAGAAATCTTTATTGTACTCTCGTTATATCTACTACACGACGTCATAGCAACGCCTGAAGGTTATAAAACGCACATAAATTTTTGGTTCTAAAACATACAAATACGTGGTCTTCAAGACGGTGTAACAAGTCATTATGTTAATTTCATGACTCTGTGCTACTTGGGTGCTTCTTTACTTTGGTACTCGTCGAACGACTACATATAGCCTGTAGCAGCATATGCCAATGCCCAAACTTTGAAACCCCTGTTGATTGGCTTCGTTGGAAGGTACTGCTTCAGGCTAGTCAAACGTGAAAGTGAAGCCAAAAACTTAATCAGAATATGTTAAAAGTTGCAGAATCTTCAACAATCCATCGTAATTATCTTGCCCACGAGCTGACATCTGCTGATTGTCATTTACATGTATAGACCTTCGTATTTTTGGAAATAATTTCACTAGGAATACATCTGTTACCCTAGCATTATCGAAGTTGCAATCCGTGGACCAGTATTTCCTTAGTTCTGGTGGGGAATTCAATCCCATTATTACCAGAATACCAAGGAGGGCTCTCAATTCTGTATTGTTCAGATCCAAAGTTTGGTGGACTTAAATCGCTATGAATCAGACCCCCACCAACTGAAAATAATTTTGTATAAAAAAACTCAAAAATTTTTCATTTGTCACCACTGCCTCTTGAATCCAACATGACCTCCATAAGAGTCAATTTGGAATTTTGAAATGTTTATACACCTATGTTTAAGTAATCTTGATCAATTTTGATCAAAGTTTTAACTATATATGACTATACCATGAGTGTTGTCTGTTGGGATATGGTATTTTATAAATTGCTGCAAGTGGAAGGGATTTTTAACCTCACTTTTAGGTCCTGATGAATAGACAATAAATGACTCGAAAGCTTGAATAGAAAAAAGAGTACACTTTTTTTCCGTACCCCTGTTGACTGCATACCCGAATTTAAAAAGGAATTTTAATATATATATATATATATATATATATATATATATATATATATATATATAAACAGTGCGTTCATAAAGTATGGAAACGCTCGATTATCTCACGAGTTGATTGTTTTCGGAGGTGAAGCTCGGACAGATCGATTTTTAATTTTAGTTTTCTATTTTTTTAACAAAAAAATAATTTTTGCCTCAAAAGATATGACGTCATCGATAACTTTTTTTCACGGAAAGAGTATATTTTCACATCAAAAATCAAAAGCCCATATTTTTCTGAGTTCAACCATACCACATATTTCATATGTAATATTTTAAGTTACAGTATACTGAGTATAAAGGAAACAAGTGCTAATATTTCTCAATATTTATTTCATCATTTATTTTGCAATGAATACCTGAAAATAACTCAGTAGTAAGAGATGCCTAAAAACTCTGGTGTATTCACTGATTTGATTTTGTTCAGGATTTTTAGGGGATAACAAATGAATGGCGTTAAATTCGGCTTAGAACTTCATTAGTAGGTGACGCGGTTAAGGAATGTTTGTCACGCTAAATGCAAACTTCAAACCCATGAAATTTTTTTTTCTGTCAACATTACTGCATATCTTTATGCAAAAAATTGTATATTGAGCGTTTACTAAGATTTTAGTTCTACGAACAAGATGCCGCTCAGAACAGTTGGCGCGAAAATTAGATGAAATCCTTGAAATTTCCTACAATGTTTACACCTGTCTATCAAAAATAAGATTTTTCTTGAAGTCTACCTGTCGATTTTTACAAAGTGATTTCTTCTCAAATGGCCTTCTTGGGAACATGGAAACTTCCACGAAAGATGGAGAAAAGGTAGGAGAGTAGACTTATGTCTCTACATGATGAATTAACTGGAAAATTGAGGGGATTGGAAAATGTCCCCGATGTCATCGTTCCATTAAACTTCCCGATACAAACTATTACCAAGCCATTATCTGCCCATCTATGCCGGACTATTACTTCTCTAACAACCTTCTGACCTGAACGAAATCAGAGAGTTCATTTTGTCAATCGAGTAGTAGTTGTTCAAGGTATTCGTTTTGATATTAACAATCTCCTCTGTCGATATACTTCCTCTTCCCTGTGATTGATTCGGCTTAGTTGTTTTTTTTGGTTATATTTCTGAGTTCTTTTATATCTATAGATCGATTCAGAAGAACCCAATAATTTTTTCAATTAGTTTCATTATAGGATAGTCATTTATGCGGCAAGTGCAAAAAGTAAGTGTTTATTGCACTCGACGTGAGGTTGACCGAAGAGGTCGCCAGGCCGAGTTGGACAACACAACTCTTTTTGCCCGAGTTGCATACAATATTTTTTCTACGTTCATGCAAAAACCAAAAAATGTTTTATTCAGATTGCACTAAGTGTAGGAAAATAAAAAGCGTACTAAAAATTGCGCCGATTTGACGTTTATTTTGTCATGATCACAAATGACAGATGTAGAATGTAGATGAGTGCAATAAACATTTTATTGCACAGTGCAATAAAGAAACACTTTTTTCACTGAATTTAGTGCAATAAAATTTTGTTTTTCGCATGAACGTAGAAAAAATATTTTTAGTTGGTGGTGGTCTGATTCATAGGCTATTTAAGCTCACCAAACTTTGGATCTGAACAATGAGGAATTTAGAGCCCTCCTCGGTTTTCTGGTAATAATGGGATTGAGTTCCCCACCACAACTAAGAAAATACTGGTCCGCGGATCCTAACTTTGTTGATGCTACGAGAACAGACGTATTCCCAGTAAAACTATTTTCAAAAATACCGAGGTCTATACATGGAAATGACAATCAGCAGATGTCCGCTCGTAGGCAGGATAATTATGATGGATTGTTAAAGATTCTGCAATTTTTAACACATTTTGATTGAGTTTTTGGCTTCACTTTTGCGCCCAGCATGATTGCTTTTGACAGTACATTTCAATGAAGCCAATCAAAAAGGGTTTTAAAGTTTGGGCATTGACATATGCTGCTACAGGCTATATGTATTCGTTCGATGTGTACCAGAGTAAAGAAGCAGCGTATGAAAACACATTGGTTATTTTGGGGAATAGGGGGTTTTGTTTGTATTGAAAAAAACTCCGGGTTGCACTCCGGGAGTACCGTCAGAAGTGAAAACGTATTTTGGCGCGTTAGACATTTTTTAGATGGGTACTAGGGTTATTGGGTTATGAATTGCATTTTATTTATGAATTGTATTGTATTAATTATTAGAAACGTTAAAATACATTTAATATTCTTTTATGAATCATCGTTAACAATTTCGACAACTCTTGTATCATCATCATTATCATTAACATTATTACAATCTAAAATAGAAACTATAGGTTCATGGTAACTTAGATAGGAAATAAACAATTTTGATTCGAAGTTATTTAAATATCTCGTGAATACCGCATCAATTGTACTTTTATATCTCGTTGTGCTAATATTGCGTTGATTGGACATAGTAAAATCGAATTCTCTATTCACACATTCAATTTATTTATCTAGACGCGTTCGCGGTCTGCTATATGTACATGCATATATGCACACACTATAGCCAAAGATTATTGTTCTTCTACTCTTTGCTATAGCTAATAATATGCGTACCGCACTACAAGCAGTCTTCACTACAAGCATCTATGCACACACTATAGTTGCGTCTCACTCATTACGGTGTCGCGTCCCCTTACAGTGTCGCGAGTCCAGCGATTTTCTCTCACCTAAAATATGCCTACCACTCCATAAGAAGTTTTCACTTCAAACAAATGTTGCACCACTATTCCTCTGATAGGAAAACTTACTAGGCATGGTTTGTTTGGCTGTGGCACAATTCGCCAAAATAGAAAGTACTTTCCCAAAGAAAAGTTGCTAGAGGACAAGCTACTGCAAATGAACCAGTTTGACTTCGCGGTGAAGATTCCGTTACAAAGTAGAAAGGTCGGGACACCAAGGCTGTTAGGTTTGCAGTAATATGTATCACGCTGCTGAGCGTGGTTGAGTTCTAAGAACTAATAAGGCAGGGGAAAGGAAAAATGTTGTATGTCCACAATCAATTGTGGACTACAATAAAAATATAGGATCAACGTATGGCTGCATACAGCATAGCATGGAAAAGCAGAAGGTGGTGGATAAAGCTTTTCTATTACTTTGTTCATGCAGCCATCGTTAACTCGTTTATTTTGTATAAACAAACTCAGAAAATGAATGAACCCAGAATAAAACTAATCAAGCATTTGTATTATAGAAGTAAATTGGTAAACCAACTAATAGGGAAATTATCAGCTAGAAAAAAACCAGGTCCTCCCATAGCAGGAGCTCGTTTTATGAATATCGGTCACCTTCCACAGAAGACCATTGTGGGGATGGTGCCAACATTACAGTAATAAAGAGGTACAGAAAAAAACAACCTTCATAATTGCATTTAGCAAATTGACCCTTTGTTTTGACTGTTTTGTGCCTTTACTTCAAAATCAATAAGGATTTTTATACTAGTAAAATGCCGTTTTTTGTAAATTAAAAAAATGTGATTAACTCTATTTTTTATATTTTCGATACATCACTTGCATTGTTGCTTTTTGTAACAAGAAAAACACATTGTTTATATTGGTGTTATGATAGGTATACCAGAGAACATTCATGACATATTTTGTCCTGATCGCTCACTGGTAAAGGAGTTGACCAGCACTTGCAGAAAATCGAAAGTCCTATTCACACAATTCTTGTGCATTACTTGAGTCCGTTAAGATCGATTATAATGAAGTTTTGAACCAAATCTGTACTAGATAATTGTTGTTATTGTTAAAGGGTTGAATACAGTAATCCGTATTGTTTCGTATCAGAAATAGGTCATCTTCAACATTCATTGTAATCTTTGGATTCTGGATAATTCTGAAAATTCCATATCAAATGAAATATTATACATATGAACTGAACTTGCAGTGCCATCTAGATGTCGAAAGTCCACTAATTCCACTCTCTTCAATTCTAGAAGTAACGACAGTGGATGGACGGATTGAAATGAAGGACTCTGTCTTGTTTTGCTATATCATTTGAAGTACTGAAATTGGGGTTTCCGGAAAAGATAGATAGATGTCTTTGACTATGAGAGAAAAGTTTTAAATATGGTGAATTATGTGAGTTGTTTCGAAGAGAATTTGAACTGAACTTTGAATATTTTATTATGTTACACAGAAATGGCGATGATAAATCTTTCAGGAACAATTTTTCAACAATATTTTTCTGCAGTTTTTTCCTTAATATTTAAGTACTATTTGTGAATGGACAATTCAAAATAGTAGCTTAATTTTCACATTCTTGACATATTTCTGGAATTTTAACTTTCCACAATTTCTCTATATACTCTTCTTGACGTTTCGGAAAAAAGGTCACATTCAAGAAAAGGTCACTGCGAGAAAAACGGCAGAAGAATGAGAAATTTTCATCTACATTAAAAAAAATTTTGGAAACTGGAACGGATACAGTTCCCGAAACGTCAAGAAGAGTAATTGTGGAAGGTTGTAATCCCAGAAAAATGCCAAGAATGAGTATTCCTCCACAAAAAATTATCTTCAAACAATACTTAATTTTCACAATCGAATTTTCTAATCGCAGCTTAGGAAAACGCTTACCACAGGAAATAATTCCCCACTTCCCCCAATAGTCAACATTCGTTTGAATTTTAACACTTTAAAGGACACCGGGAAATCCGAAAACGTTCTCATTGTGACAAAGAGATTTTTTTATCTTTGTCCTAACATTCATAACTCAAAAAAAATATTTTCCCATCGCACTAAAATAAAAATTCGTATCTTCCAAAAAATCGTAACTCGAAAAAATAAAATATTCTAATCTTTGGAAAAAAAAATACTAAAAAAATTGTACATCACACTGTACATCGCGTGACACAGCAAATACAAATATATGAATATCTTGTGGCAAAAACGACGCTTCGCGGTGCGGCGTTGTGATGGAATAGGGAAGGTCAAATTCTGGCTGGTGGAGATTAAAACCGATATTTTATGCAAGAAAACAACACTACACGAACCTATTATTATATTAACTATGCGAAATTGAACGCCTTTCCGCATTCTGTCCAATTCAATCCGGATCTGTGAGGACGCAGTGCGGTATTGTGCCGCATTTGTCACCGACCTCTATGACGCCGTATGACGTTAGTGTCCATCAACGTGTTAATGAAAAATTAAATGACATGGAAAAGCAAATGGCCCAAAATATGACTTTGATTAATATATTCAACACCAAAGAACTTTATTCAAAGGACTATCAACCATAATGTTTCCTCTGAACCAGAAAGCGGAGTTTGCAAGATTTTTGATATTCCTAGATTTTAGATTTTTGCCAGGAAACCTCATCAAAACTAGAATTTTAATTATATAGCAATAACAATTTGATGGAATATTAGGAATATGGATACATGTGTTGCTTCCGGAAATAGAGCTATTTTTTCAATTTCGAGTTGAAACGACTATAAATTCTGATAATTTTGAAATCTGAGTGTGACAGAACACTGTTTTCCACTATTCAATCCATCATTTCAATAAATTCAATATGATATTCAGATAAATAGCTTCAAATTCTTTTTATCAACATGCATGAATATATCATACTTTCATACTTTGTCTCTGACAGAGTTGCAAAGTTTTCTCCGAATAATTTCATAGTAGAAACTAAAATGAGTGCGTGTGATCTCTACGCGCGGATAAATCGAAACTTTCTTGACGTTGCTGTAGAAATTAAATATGTCATATAGAATCTAATAGGATATATTGATGATATAATTTTCAGTGAGCAACAGAAAGTCATTCACTTATTGAAATCGAGCATTACAAATGAATTAATTCGATAGTAAAATAGAGTAATTGCTGGTGAATAAATGATATTATGTTTGATATAGTTTTGTTTGGAGAATTTTAAAGAACAACGATAATCGATGGTTGATCATGTATGTTGACACACCGAACAAAAACAATCTCATATTTTTTATTATAATTATTTTGAAAACATATTTTCATGACAATTTCAAGATGACAATTATTATATACCATATGTCACGTGTTTATTGAAAATTGTTTACTAGGCGCAACGTTATTTCATTAATTGGTAGAGATATTTCAAAAAGATAGGAGATTTGAGGAATTCTATACTGACGACAGTTAAAACTTACGTTACTTGGGAGTATCATTTGATGGTTGTTTTTTTTCGTTTATTATTTTATGTAGATGAAAGTTCAAAATGTTGATTTGTTTGAAAATATTAACAGGATGTTCATAAAATCAGATGTGGAATCATCTGCAACTGAAAGATAAACGTCAGTCACTATCCCCGATCGTTCACTTGGGGTGTGTGTGTAGATTACCTCCTCGTGGTATACCCTGGGCAACATCTCGATGGCTAAAAGCCTACACAAATTGCGAAGCGCATTGCATGATCTTGAATAGATCACAGTACCCTTTACGACATGCTATCAAAAAGCAGCAACCATTTTCATGGCCACCCGACTGAAGAAATCGGACCATCAGTTAGATTACTGGAACTAAATTGTGAAGGAATATCCAGATCCAAAAGTGAATACATATGCTGTCTAGCCAGGGAGGAATCCGTGGATATCGTCTGCCTCCTGGAACTCCATGTTGGCGATATTAATCAGCTCAATTACTGAGTGATGATCGAAGACTTCAAAATAGCCACATACATACTATCCAACACTCACGGGTCCGCTATACTAGTGAAAAATAACATCATGGATTTTTCTGCCGAGCCTATTGCCTTCGCCATAGCTGGGCCTGGAAATACCGAAACTAGAATTACCATCCGTAAACGTCATATCGGTTTACAAAGCCCCTGCTATTGGTTGGCCTGTCTACGTCGTTTCCACAATCCCTCATCCCACTGTCTATATAGTTGATTTCAATAGTCACCACATATCTTGGGGTTATGCGATAAATAACAAGGACGGAGGTTTAGTGACTGACTGGGCAGAGATCCATAACCTTCATCTCCTGTATGATGCTAAAGATAATAAAACATTCCATTCGGCGAAATAGTAAAGAGACTCCAACCCTGACCACTGTTTTGTGAACAAAGACCAACTAGACCGACCTGTCCCAGCCTACCGTTAAGTACTCAATAAATTCCCCAGAAGTCAGCACAGACCAATACTTATAAACATAGGCATCCAAATCTCAATCATCAGAACAGCCAAACTCAAGAGATGGACTTTTAGAAAGGTAAACTAGAGACTCTTTCAATATGAGGTTGAAAAGAACATTCAAGAAACAAACGTTGTTATGGAAAACTATGAACAGGTCGTAAATATCCTGCATGAGGCAGCAAAGGAGAGTATCCCACGCGGCTTCCGTCGGGAAAACATACCAGGATCAGAAGGGATTTTGAGGCTACAGGCAATCCACAAATAGCAGACCAAATAAAGAGTTTCCTAGATTCCGCAAGAATGCAAAGATAGAGGGAAAGTACCAAAGAAATAAATTCCAACCACTCTAGTAGAAAGGGGTGGAATCTACTACGAAGACTGGGCTCTGCTGTACCCCTTCCAGACAAGGAACTGAGCATCAACACAAACGATATAGCAGATCGCTAGCACAATATATCTAAAAGCAGTAACCCCGACAAGGCATTTGCCAGAGAGATCAATGAAGCTGTATCGGCGAATTTACGATCTCTTCCCCAGCAGTCGCAATGGTCGACCCCTTCCAGTATGTATGAACTGAACATAGCCCTGGCAAGAATGAAGCTACGGGAATCTCCAGGTCCTGATTAAGTATTCCCAGAATTCCTGAAGATCCTCGGCAATACAGCCGAGCAATGGCTACTGAAATTCTTCAACTTGATACCCCACAAAAGTAAAATCCCCAACAAATTCCGGCAGTCAAAGATCCTTGCGATACTCAAACCTAGTGAGCCAGCAGATAGCCCAGCAAGCTACCGACCGATTACTCTGCTGAGCATGTGCTACAAACTACTGGAACGCTTGCTATATAATACTCTTAAAACGTTAACTATACCAGGCTTCAGAACAACCAAGGAGTCGTCTATGACCATCGGCCTAGTGACCGGCTGGAATCTTTTTGTGTGCACACGTAATAAATCAACCCGTTACCATCCTCGGCCACTCTTATATTTATATAAAGTGAACCATACTTGGCAGCCATTTTGAAGCCGCCATCTTGAATTTTCCAATTTTCTCAAAAAAATCATAATGTTCGACCCCAAAAATCCACACATACCAATTTTGAATAGAATCAGACCATAATCACAAAACTCGGCCGCCATTTTGAAGCCGCCAATCTTGAATTTTCCAAATTTTCACAGAAGAATCATATGTTCGACCCCAAAAATCCACACATACCAATTCTGAATAGAATCAGACCATAATCACAAAACTCGGCCGCCATTTCGAATTCTCCAATTTTTACAAAAAAATCATAATATTCGACCCCAAAAACCCCCACATATCAGTTTTGAATAGAATCAGACCATAATCACAAAACTCGTCCACCATTTTGGAGCCGCCATCTTGAATTTTTCAATTTTGAAAAAAAAATCTCCGACCAAAAAAACCCTCGGATACCAATTTTGAAGCGAATCGGACCAGAATCACAAAACTCGTACGCCATATTGTAGCCGCCATTTTGTTTTTTCTTCTCACAAAAATTTCTTAATGCATTGTCACCGGAATTATGTACACCTGTCAAATTTCAAATCATTCGCACTGGAAGTGGGTCAAAATCGCGCCCAAAGGAGTCGATTACAAACAAACAAACAAACAAACTGTACCTCCGAAAATGAATAACTCGTGAGGTAACGGAGCGTTTCCACACTTTATGAACGCACTGTATATTATACCAGAGGAAGAGATTATCGTAATTAGAGCTCATCCAGTATTGAAACGACCACTTTGGCCTTCCCCCACCTAACAACCAATGTTTATCGAAGATACCCGAGCCATTGTCTAACTATGACTATTAATAGAAATTCCATAGGCGTACCAAATTATTTGGTATAGGCGATTCACGAGACGTAGAGAACTTACACTCTTATAACTTTCCTAACACTCCTATTTCTTTTTCCGCTACTGAATAGTACTTACCACTGGGCATTTTGGCAAGGTAACGAGTAAACTATTGCAAAAGTGAATAAATAACTGCACTACCTATGGTTGAGCGGGGATCCATGACAGAGAGTAACATTGTAGTACTGTGAACCTACATTTCGAACATTTTTCAATTGAGCTTTTGGGTAGTCACATCGTGGTACGATCAATTGATTTCATTAAATCCGGACAACTATATATTGGCGATTCCTAGTTTATGACCTGATTCAATTCACTTGATTACATATATGATATTGAGATAAAGAGACGATTCCAATATCTATATTTCCCTTACCTAACCTATTCTTCAAATTCCATTATAAGATATTTCTGTTATTTATCTATTCAATATATGAATGAGAGAGACTGTGTAGCAATCATTAGTCTTGGATCTTGACAATATTCCTCTAGAATTTACTCCCGACAACGTATTCAAATAGTCCTCAAGCTTATTCACATTGCCACAAACAACGAGTTTGTCCTGAGACAAGCCTAGTAGACGGCCGGAAACTTTTTGGGTACACCCGTGAACACAAACCCGTCACTCTCCACGGTCACTCTTTTGGTTGAAGTTTCGTCAAGGTGGTAGAACCGGTAAGTATTCATTTATTTATGGCAAGAAGTAACATTGGGATAAGGTAAATATACTCAGTTCCACTATTTCATAGTTGAGCCAAGATTTATAAAACCAAGTCTTCATTCGATGCTAACCTAACTAGAAAATGCTGACTCTATCAAGCTTAATTGTAGTGACTTGGAAAGACACTAAATGATCTGACAATCTCTTTTTTCCTAGAACTGCTTTTATTGAACTAATATAAAAAATATAGAACGCAGAATTCAGACTCGATGGATATTTATTTTCAATAGTTACAGTCCTGGACTCTCCTCTAAAGTTAAGTGGTTTGGTGTTGTTGATTCCATCCTGAGAAAATACTCCTTTCCTTTACTTCACATCTCTGATTCAAACGACACACAGGTGGGAAAAACAATATTCAGTAGATTATTCAGTTGGATATTGATAACATCTCTGTCACACGCAATTCCTACTTGAGTACCTGTTTTTCGGTTCTTGTCTCTCAGTTGTGACAAAACCTGTAATGTGAATCCGTCCTCAGCTGTCATAATGAATATTCGATTTCACAAAAAATGTATCAAAATTCATTCAAGTCTCCTCACCTAAATAGAATTCATTTGCAGGAGATGTCAGGATCAGAATTCAAGCTGGACTGCTCTTCGGTCGATTCTGGGCTCGCTCTTATAGGAGAAAAGCCGTATCTAGGACCACTGTTTTTGTTCCCAAGAATTCTAAATTCCTTACTGAAACCTGGCAATATTCGAATTTTCCGAAGGGATTTGCAATCTGAAACTTGCACAAAATGGTCTAAGATATCTGTTTCACAATAAGAATCAGTTTTCCCTTCGGAAAGAACACCGCATTTTCCAAACTTCAGCTGGAACTTTGGTGTTTGACACTTTGTTGACATGTGAATCTCCCGGACAATTACCACTTTGAAACTCGATTTCAAAGTACCAGGCTTTGTGAATGAGATAAAAGTGAAATCGGCTCAATGAGAAGAGTGTACTATTTCATTTGACGTATTGTATTGGTGAATAATTTCTACTGGAAGATGACAGGATAGCGTGAAAGTTTGCGAAATGTTTCCTAAATTTGCTTTTGCTACTTCCAAAGTTGATATTCTGTCTATCAACTCGATCATTCAGGCTATTGAATTAGCAGAGAGACATTATAGAAGGATTGCAGGGTAACGTAGAAGTTGAAGGTTACCCCCTTCATGCTTATAAAGTTCCAAGATTCTACCATGTAGGATGATTTTCCAGCAGAGAAATATTATTGGAATATTACAGGGTATTGTTGAAGTTGAGTTGAGGGCACCATCTCTATAATATTCTCAGAGTTGTTTTCGCTGTTTCTGAAATTGATATCAACCATATCAGTTTGATAAATAAAGTGTTTTTTCCCATTCTAGATCTTGAATTACCAGGAAAATATGATTGTAAGATGGTAGTGTAGTGCTGAAGTTGAACCGTAGAAAGTACATATCCTTCGTTCGAAGCGTATTTGATTTGATCTGCCACCTTTTAAAAGTGGTCATTGAATTCGGATTCAATTATTCCAACACACTGTTTTAATCCCTTCAATAGTTTTTTGACGTATATATCCTACTAATATTATAAACGCGAAAGTTTGTAAGTATGTTTGTTACTCTTTCACGTAAAAACTACTTGATGGATTTTAATGAAACTTCACAATAATATAGCTTATACATCAAAATAACACAAAGGCTACAATTTATAAAGATTTTGTGTGAGTTGTCCAGAATATGACGATAAGTGTCAAGTAAGTAGGAAAAAATCTACCATCTGCGAGCTATTCTGGCGACGATGACAAACCGAGTGCGCGATACTACGGTACGGTCCAGCGGCACTATAGTATATATAAATATATATATATATATATATGTGAATTGCAGCAGATTATTGATAGTGACATCTATAATCTGTGCGGTGAAGCTTAAACCTGACATCGTGGAATTTTAAAATCACGAGATTTCGTGCACTTTAACAGGTCACTAACAATTTGTTAGATAGGCCTACCCACGATATCAATAGTCGTACTTCTCATGCGTTTAACGCAAACATCGATATCGAGAATGAGAGAAATCTGTTACGAATCCAAAAGACACACCATCCGTCTACAGCCTGTTTCATGGTTTCCAATCATCAGGACGGCTTGTGGTGTCTTTCAAATTCGCATCAGATTTCTAGTTGGTTCATAGCCATAGGCCAATACAAACATGTGAATTGCAGCAGATTATTGATAGTGACATCTATAATCTGTGCGGTGAAGCTTAAACCTGACATCGTGGAATTGTAAAATCACGAGATTTCGTGCACTTTAACAGGTCACTAACAATTTGTTAGATTGGCCTACCCACGATATCAATAGTCGTACTTCTCATGCGTTTAACGCAAACATCGATATCGAGAATGAGAGAAATCTGTTACGAATCCAAAAAGACACACCATCCGTTACAGCCGTTTCATGGTTTCCAATCATCAGGACGGCTTGTGGTCTTCAAATTCGCATCAGATTTCTCGTTGGTTCATAGCCTTAGGCCAATACAACATGTGAAATTGCGCAGATTATTGATAGTGACATCTATAATCTGTGCGGTGAAGCTTAAACCTGACATCGTGGAATTTTAAAATCACGAGATTTCGTGCACTTTAACAGGTCACTAACCATTTGTTAGATAGGCCTACCCACGATATCAATAGTCGTACTTCTCATGCGTTTAACGCAAACATCGATATCGAGGTAGGCCTATCTAACAAATTGTTAGTGACCTGTTAAAGTGCACGAAATCTCGTGATTTTAAAATTCCACGATGTCAGGTTTAAGCTTCACCGCACAGATTATAGATGTCACTATCAATAATCTGCTGCAATTCACATGTTTGTATTGGCCTAAGGCTATGAACCAACGAGAAATCTGATGCGAATTTGAGAGAGACCACAAGCCGTCCTGATGATTGGGAAACCATGAAACAGGCTGTAGACGGATGGTGTGTCTTTTTGGATTCGTAACAGATTTCTCTCATTCTCGATATCGATGTTTGCGTTAAACGCATGAGAAGTACGACTATTGATATCGTGGGTAGGCCTATCTAACAAATTGTTAGTGACCTGTTGAAGTGCACGAAATCTCGTGATTTTAAAATTCCACGATGTCAGGTTTGAGCTTCACCGCACAGATTATAGATGTCACTATCAATAATCTGCTGCAATTCACATGTTTGTATTGACCTAAGGCTATGAACCAACGAGAAATCTGATGCGAATTTGAGAGAGACCACAAGCCGTCCTGATGATTGGGAAACCATGAAACAGGCTGTAGACGGATGGTGTGTCTTTTTGGATTCGTAACAGATTTCTCTCATTCTCGATATCGATGTTTGCGTTAAACGCATGAGAAGTACGACTATTGATATCGTGGGTAGGCCTATCTAACAAATTGTTAGTGACCTGTTGAAGTGCACGAAATCTCGTGATTTTAAAATTCCACGATGTCAGGTTTAGCTTCACCGCACAGATTATAGATGTCACTATCAATAATCTGCTGCAATTCACATGTTTGTATTGGCCAAGGTGAACCAAAAAATGACGAATTTAAGTGACATGTTGAAGTGCACGAAATCTCGTGATTTAAATAACGGATGGTGTGTCTTTTTGGATTCGTAACAGATTTCTCTCATTCTCGATATATATATATATATATATATATATATATATATATATATATATATATATATATACATATACATAAATATACTTGAAATGGGAGCTCACCTTCTATTGGTTGCAAGTGTTTATGAAGAAATGTGGTTTTATTGTCACATACTCTATTCCCGTCATCATAGCGGGATGAAATACATACAGGATAAGGGGCTAATGGGAAAACGCGAAAAACAAAAACGGGATAGCGGGATGACAGAATACCGCGATAATGAGTCAACGGGATAACGCGATAACGGGAAACGGGATAATGGGATTATGGGATAATGGGATAACAGGATAACGGAAAACGGGATAACGGGATAACGGGATAACAGGATAACGGGATAACGGGAAACGGAATGACGGGAAACGGGATAATGGGTGAGGTGAATAACGAGGAATGAGATAACGGGAAACAGGATAAAGGAAAGCTGCCAAAGCCACAGGCATAAGCTAGATAGAAGGAGACAAAGTGAAACATAAGAAAAAGTATAAATTCCACGCGGACGAAGTCGGGGGTATCAGCTAGTATATAAATATATATATATATATATATATATATAAATATATATATATATATATATATATATATATATATATATATATATATAAACAGTGTCAGGCAGAAAGAACGCATCATATGGGAATTTGTTTTAATATAATATTTTGACAAATGTCGATACATGCAATCGCTTTTGCATCAAAAGAAACCCCAAAAGTTGTCGTACAGTGCCGTTCGTCTTTTCTTGTTTGGCGGGAAATTTAAACAATTTAAAAATTATGTCTCAAAACACACTTATTTGGGAAAATATTGAAAAATGTTATTTGGAAAAGTTGTTTAGAACGACATTTAATAGCTATGTACAAGTTTGGAAAAAAATCTGAGATGAAAAAATAAAAATCAATTTTTGCCATAAAAAAAAATTAAATTTGGAAAAATACATTTCTGACGAAGAAACTCATTAGTAAAGCCCAAGAGTAATATTTTAGATAATATTTTGTAAAGATTCACCAGCTACTTCTATTTTATTCGAAGAAAATTTTAAATCTGTGGATTTGCCATGTGTTCAGCTGCTTCATAAGAGGTCACAGAAATATCTTCAGGACATTATAATCCCGATACTGTTTATTATTGACAAAGAACCATGTATTTACAGAATTTCCATATGAATTTTTTATAAGAACAAAAAATTTATTAAATTTTTTACATAATTACATTTTATAATAAAATTAGAAGCTGAAATAATTATAAACCAAACAATTTAATGCATACTCGAAAGTTTGTAATCAATTTATTTTTTGTTTGAATAAAAAATTCAATTTGAAATTATGTAGATACAAGGACCTTTATTAATAATGAACAGTATCGGGATTATAATGTCTTGGAGATATTTCAGTGACCTCTTATGAAGCAGCTCAAAACATGGCAAATCCATAGATTTAAATTTAGTTCCGAATAAAATAGAAGTAGTTTGCGAATATTTACAAAATATTATTCAAAATATTACTGTTGGCTTTACTAATGAGTTTCTTTGTCTAAAATGTATTTTTCCAAATTAAAATTTTTATTATGGCAAAAAATTTATTTTTACTTTTTTATCTCAGTTTTTTTTCAAAACTTGTACATAGCTATAAAATAACGTTCTGAACAACTTTTTCGAATAACATTTTTCGATATTTTCTCAACTAAGTGTGTTTTGAAACATAATTTTTAATTTTTTTGAATTTTCCTCCAAACACGAGAAGACGAACGGCACTGTACAACGTCTTTCGGGGTTGCTTTTGATGCAGAAGCGATTGCACATATCGATATTCGTCAAAATTTATTAATAAAAAAATTTCCCATATGATGCGTACTTTCTGCCGGTCACTGTATATATATATATATATATATATATATATATATATATATATATATATATATAATATATATATATATATATATATATATATATATATATATATATATATATAGAGATAAATATATATATATATATACAATTGATATGCGCGCCGTTTTTTTGTAATAATATTATACAGTTTTCTCAATAGTAATCATACGATTTGTAAACCCAAATGGTATTTTGGGAATTACTACTACAAGCCCTGATTCCACAATGTATATGGAAAATATCAGTTTCTTTTAACTTTGTTCCTCCTTGATTCTGTAATCCACTGGAAAAATCTCTTCAGCAAATAAATGAAAAGACATATTGATATCAGCAGGAATCCAACGACATCCAACATAAAATACTGGAAGTATGACATATCAGCAAGAGGGCTGCGCAGGTGCTTTGCTCCTTTGTGTCTTATCACATATTCGATCCACCAGATGGCTTTGTTTAATCCATTCATTGGATGGTCCTCTAAAATCATTTTCGACTCATGTACCCGTTCTCTGAATCTGAAATTATAAGAAATGATTTCAATGAGCAATGTGTTTTCAACCAACAATAATATTCGAATTCTTTCAGGCGCACTGATTCCTGAAATCCCGTTGAAAAAGTGAAACAAATGAATTTTATAAATAATCTGATGGTCTAATGAGATACATTACAGGAGAGGTAATTCCAAATATTCCTGAATTTTTTTCACCTTTCGTTAGTCGCTACTTCAAGAATTGCACCTTTCAAATCTTCTTTTGTCATCGTATGGAGATCTACCCCAATTGCCAAACCTTTCTCTACTAGTATTTTCACATTGATAGGTTGATCTGCGAAAAATGGTAGTCCAACCATTGGCACTCCATTGGATATTGCTTCTTCTATGGATTGAAGACCACCTTGAGTAACGAATACTTTGACATTCGGGTGGCCTATAAAATTGAGGTAGAAATATGATGATAAAAATGTATTGATCTATTTTCAATAAGAAATTATTTCTATGAGTGATTTAATAATTGATACGATACCTCCGTTCGTACAATTCAAGAGCATTTAAATATTATATATATATATATATATATATATATATACATATATATATATATATATATATATAATATATATATATATATATATATATAAATATATATATATATATATATATATATATATATGAAAAAAAAGTCTGAGAAATTCTTTGGGACAGTAGCAAACGCAAATGTACTCCTATAACATTAAATTTCCAATTTTGCGACAATGGGGAGCTACAAAGGTGAAAATACTATAGTATGTTGATAAATATAAAAATAACCTTACTTACAATGTTAGTGAGAATGGTCATTTTTCGGTGAAATACAAAAAAAAGTAAAAGACAGATTTAAAACATGTAAAAATATGGAGCAACAATTAGATTTATATGGAATAATATTTGTAACAAAAACATTACTGGTAGATTTACTAAAAGCCGAGAACAATTGTGGTGAATATTCTTTGGTTATGAATGTGAAAAGTGTGGGAAAATCAAAACATAGAGGTTGGAATTTAACATAACCTGAAATGTCAACGTCAAAATTGTACAATATTTAAGAAGAAGAAGAGACATTTGGTCTGAGCTGTCCAAATGAAAGTGGAAACATCAATTGCGATTACTACTGAAGATGAGATTTTCTAATGGTAAAATTGGATAAATAAATTTTATTATGTTATTATTTGTAAAATCTTTTATGTTGGTTTGTATTAAATAGAAAAGGAAGATGAATTATTATTGAGAGCATTCGGGTTCTTGTCTAAGATTAATAAATAAGAATAGATCTCACTTAAATGATTGAGATCTTATATTTATAATTTGCATGAAAAGTGAGAATTGAATCAAAACCGGTTTACCATATTGTATCATTGAGAATATGTGTTTATGATCGTAATATGGAAAAATGATCTATAGAATACCACACGAGAGTTCGATAAAGTAGAAAATAATTATCCGGATTCATTTCTCAATCTTGTTGCCATTTGGCAATAGTCACTCGAGCCTTTAGGCTCTCGTGTCTATTGCCTGGCAACTGAAAATAAAAATGCATGTTCTCTGATAACATATGAGACATGTAATACAGAGAACCCACTTGTCAGAAGTTTACAGAAATTAGAAGTGCAGAAGAACTGTTTTCCTGTTATAGCCTGATCCCATTTTCCCGTGATTCCGTTATTCTCTTTTCCCGTTATCTTGCCTTTCCGTTATCTTCTTTTCCCGTTATCCCGTTATGAAAAAAATGTATGTAGACATGCCCGGGGATTGAACCCGGGCCCTTGGAGTTACAAAACACACGCTTCAACCACTTAGCTACTCGGACCTCAACTGAGAGCTCAGCCGACATTCCTTCTGTTGGAAACTGTTTCCTTATATTCCCGAATTTTCCAATTTCCGGGCAACTTTTTCAATTGAAAACCGTCTTCGGGCTATAGCGAACATACAAAAAGTTATGTTAAGTTATGAAAAATACTTAATGGGGAAACGTTTATGCATATCGGAAAACCTAGAAATCAATTTTGACATATATCACGGGATCACCAATTTGGAGGCTATTTTGAAGAATTCATTACGAATATTTTTTCATTGATTGATAAACGCTGTTTTTTTTTGGTCTTGAATAACTTCTAGGAATCATTATATACTGAATCATTCAATAACAATTATTTGGATGCATTTTTTATATACCTTGTTTATAAAACGTACTAGAAAGTGAAACCTAATTTTCCCAAACTCCAGAGAGATTTATAACCCCATACAGATTCCACCCCATCCAGATTATCCTGAAAATTTGTAGTTGTGAATTTTCAAAAGCTATGAAAATAGTCCTAAGATTTAAAAAGAAGAACGTGGGGCGCATAAGATAGATGAATGATATATAAATAGTTCACCTAGGTCACTAACAATTTAATTGCACTGCAAATAATATGACGAGTTGTGTAAGTTTTCTCAACGACAGCTACTCCCTGCACTCCTTACTATTGCATGCGCCCCACGTTTTTCGTTTCAAATCTCATAACTATTTTCTTATCTATTAAAAATTCACAACAGGACAGTCTGTATGGGGCTAGAATACATTATTTTATACTTTTTATAAACGTGGTATATTGAAACAAATTTTTATCCAAATAATTATTTTCTGATTTTTAGTCTTGTGTGTGTCAAATTTTGCTATCGATTTTGAACATCTTGATGATATTATGAGAGAGAAATGTGGCAAATTTTAGGTTTATTTCAGTAAGCGTAAAATTGATTGCCCCTCACTACTTATACATTATTATTACAGACAACCAAACAGACAAGGAAGCGAATTAATATATCATTCTCGTCCAGTTTTGAGCAATGTTTGAAGTTTCAAGTATCGAGCTCATCAGCGGAATAGTTTAAAATCGATTGTTCCTTTATATTATTATTATCATTATTACAGACAAACGAAGAAACGGACAGATGGAAAAGCAAGATCATATTGCATTGTCATCCACTTCAAGTCTCTAGTTCATCAGGAAGTTAGATTAAAATCGATTGCTCCTTACTATTATTATCAAAACAGACATACAAGAAAAAGAATAAATATCGCATTGTCATCTAGTTCTGAGCTATGATGAAAGTTTCAAGTCTCTAGCTCATCGGGAAAATCGTTTGAAATCGATTGCATCTCAATATTATCATTATTATTACAGATAATCATTTTATTTTTCTTTAGATTCGTTGTTATATTGAGTGAATATTTGGACGGCAGCTTAATTTAGTTGTGTGATCCCAACCGCACTTTTTGTGCTCCTTAAGAAAACGAACCACCAGACAGGCAAGATAACGAGTTAATATTGTATTGTCATTCAGCTCTGAGCTATTTCTGAAGTTTCAAGTCCCTAGTTTATCAGGAAGTTAGTGATGCAAGCAAATGAAGTACTTATTAATAATGGTTGTGGTAGGAAATATTTTCGAAAAAAAAAGACATAAAACTTGTGCACAAATTCGCCCACGAACTAAATCATTTTTTTTATGTTTGCTGTGAGCACTAACATTTTTGAAACATTCTGGTAATCGATTCGCTAGGTTTTCTACAGCCAGCTCTCAGCCTGTAGCTACCAGGGTCATACCATAAGTATTGCTTGCTTTCAACTTTCAATCAATTCCTTCTAGGCAATTCCCTTATATACATGGAATTCAAGGTACTGTAAGCAGATATATCTTCTTTCAAATGACACAATCGAATATTAGGGCGTCAACCAAAATTGTCAAAATGTGCACGTCCAAATATTAAAATTGACGTGTACGAGCGATTTTCCTCTTATATATATATATATATATATATATATATATATATATATATATATATATATATATATATATATATATATATATATATATATATATATATATATATATATATATATATATATATATATATATATATATATATTTATATCTTCCAAGGCACATACCACAAGTAAATAAGTGGTGGACCAATGGGATCTCCCCTCTCTCCAGTCCTTTCAAACCCATAAATGAAAGTATTCGAGAGCACAACCATAGACTCATTTGACCACAAACCTGCTGATTCAGATATATCGACGATAGATTCGTTATATGGCATCATGTTTCGGAAACTCCTCATGGATTCTTGGATCACCTCAATAACATCCACCGCAACATAAAATTCACTATGGAAATCGAAGCAGACAACTCACTTCCCTTCCTAGATGTCCTCATCACAAAAACCAACGACTTCTCTGCCCACAGAGTATCCTGAAAACCTACCCACACCAACCGATACCCACGCCAGCTCTCATCATCATCCAGCCGAAACCAATTCCGTAATAAAATCCCTCATCTATAGAATTGAACAAGCCGAAAACCACACTACTTCAAAATTGTTATAAGAACACATAAATCTGCAGATCTATCCACCATCAACAAACCCGTTCTCCAAATCCCCAAATCCCAACAGATACCCAATTGCACATGGTTTTTCTACCCTACATCAAAGGTGTCACCGACAAAATTGGCAGAATCCTAGAGAAACGATATGAAGACAATCTTCTCGACAACTAATATGATCCACACTTTTCTCAGATAACCCAGAGATTCTATAGCTAACAAAGCTTGAATAATTTACGGAATACCATGTTCCGAATGACACATACATAGGCAAACCAACAGACGAGTGACAAGCCGAATCTACGAACATCAACTTGCTGTTCGACACTTAAATCCTTCCTTGGCACTCTCCAAACACCGCGAATGAACAGGTCACGATAGATTTCGAGCACACCAAAACCATTGCTTCTGAGAAAACACTACAGGCAAGAGTCATTCGAGAAGCTCTTGGGGTAGAAAAACGCCCGAATTGACCCGACAGACGTTGTCCTGTCCAAATTTCTATGTTCCCTAAAATGTTTTTCCCGAAAACTCTCGTCCACGTAGAATTTCTTTTTTTCCATGTTTTCCTTTATGTTGTTCCATCTAGACTATGCTTTTGACTCCTTCCGCTTCCTGTTGTCGCGTTATCCCGTTTTCCTGTTATCCCGTTTTTTATTTATCACGTTATCCCGTTTTCCCGTTATCCCCTTATTCTGTCATCCCATTATCCCGTTTTTTTGTTATCCCGTTATTCCCGTTATCCCGTTATGCCATTTCCCTGTTATCCCGTTCTTGTTTTATCCCGTTATCCCGTTTTCCCGTTGTCCCCTTATCCTGTCATCCCGTTTTCCTGTTTTTTCGTTATCCCGTTCTTTCTTTATCGTACTACAATTCGTACTACAATTATTATATTCGATTGCCATCTTGCAACCCTATTGCGGATCTGTAGATAAAATAAAAAAACATAAAAATCGCGATGGAAAAAAAGGGGTTGATCGTAGAAGGGTGAAAATTCAGGGTTGTATGTATTTTTTAATGCAGTATCATAAAAAATAAAAAAAAATACCAACAAAATTAAGGGGTGGACCACCCTCAACATTAAGGGGGATGAAAAATAGCATATCTCTCAATTTGGAAAAAATTACACATACATGCCAATTTCCATCGAAATCGGTTGACTTGGTGAAGAGTTCACTGGGAACAAACATCAGGACACTGGATTTATATATATTAAGATAAATATATATATATATATATATATATATATATATATATATATATATATATATATAATGGAAATAATTTAGTGGACATAGCCCTCAGAGAAAAGAGTTAACCGTAGACACGTGTTTCGGGCTCTCGGCCCTCATCAGTACGGTGGAGAAGTGCGAGGATGAATAACACTTGGTAGAAAACGACAAATCAACGGAGTCAACAAACAGAAGCCAGCCGCTAATTTGTGATTTTGGTCAGCAGACCCTGACTTCCAGAGCAACAACCAACGTCACCACGGAGGCAGCTATAGCTACCTGCGTGACATCCGAGTCCAGGAATATAAATATGAAAGAGAGTAATATCGAGGGGACTGTTAAAAACAAAATGGAAAGAATTCATTGGACATAGCCCTCAGAGAAAAGAGTTAACCGTAGACACGTGTTTCGGGCTTTCGGCCCCCATCAGTACGGTGGAGAAGTGCGAGGATGAAAACGACAAATCAGCCGTACTGATGAGGGCCGAGAGCCCGAAACACGTGTCTACGGTTAACTCTTTTCTCTGAGGGCTATGTCCACTGAATTCTTTCCATTTTGTTTTTAACAGTCCCCTCGATATTACTCTCTTTCATATATATATATATATATATATATATAATATATATATATATATATATATATATATATATATATATATATATATATATATATATATATAATACTGACAGAGTCACGGCATGAAACTGCATTAGGAGATTTCGGGTGACCAGACGCAAGGTGAGGAAAGTGTGCCAGTGCTGCCAACATTATGAATTATTTGAAGTTTTTCAAGCGCCGTGTTTATTTCGGTTTGAACATAAAGTTTCAAGAGTGTTGGTCAACAAGTAGTGTTTAATTTATCATCATCTATCAAGATAGTGCATAGTGCAGTAGGAGTAATTGTATTTCGTAGTTTCGATAAAATGCCTGGGACTACATGCAGTGAAAAGCTGTACGAACAATACGTATAAGTGGAAATTCAATTCCATAACTTTCCACTCATTTCCTAAAGATGATGTCTTGAGAAGTAGGTGGGCGAGTTTTTGCCAGCAGTCGAAAAATTGGAAACCAAAATCTCATTCTAGAATTTATTCTGTCCATTTTGAATCTGAAGATTTTGAGAAACATTATAGGAGTGAGTTGTTGGGTGCACCTTCGAAAAGAACGTTGTAAGCAGATGGTAAAATAACGATACTATTTTTCTAAGGAATATGGTACACATTATTTTAATTTCAGCTATTCCTAAAAATATTGGTGGTGAAGATTTGGCAATATCCTCCATTGAATGTAGAGAATTCCATTCCACAGCAGGTAATTTTTAGAAAGTAACATATTGAATAGGTTCTTTTATTCTGCTATATTTTTCGTTGGAACTCAAGTTGCAGGGATTTGTGAGACTAATAACGTCAATGGTAAAGAAAATGTTTCTACAATACGAATTACTGATCATACAGCCAAGGAATTGCAATCCCTCAAATATGCATATTAGGATCCATAAATCAAATACTGTGCACAACAAAAACTAACCATTGATTTGAATGAAGCCAACAAACATTTGAAAGAATCAATGATTCAAAAATAATTGTACTGTAGTACTTTGGAGGAGTTGAAAGCTGGAATTGGAGGAAAATTCAAAGTATTTCAAGAGTCTTCTATCACAAAAAAATAATTCAATGTGACGATGAGAGAAATTATGTCTAAAAGTCTCACAGCGAATCAAGTTGATATTATATTGGATGTAAAGGAAAGAGTAAGATGGAACAGAAATGAATTATAATTTTCTACCTCCACATATAAGAACATTACAAAAATATTCACAATTGATTGATTTGAGAGGTATGATCTTCAAGGATGTTCTACAGTTTTTGAAAATAGCTTTCTCAAATATGGCTCTTAAAGAAAAAGCTGTAGTTCTTTTATATGATGAAATGAAAGTGGGAAATATGTATGAATATGATAAAAAAGTGATGGAATAATTGGGCCACATGATTATGTTCAAGTAGTTATAGGTAGAAGTTGATTCGGCAATTGGAAACAGCCAGTTTATGTGGGATTCGACAAAAACATGTCCAAAGAATTATTATATGAAATAATATCAACCCTCTATGATATTTCATTTGATATTGTCGCAGTTGTCAGTGATTGTGGCCCTCCAAACCAGAATACCCTGAAAGAATTGAATGTTTCATTTACTAGAAACTATTTCCAACACCCAGGCAACAACAATAAAATCGTTTGTTTCCGTGATGCTCCACATCTCCTGAAACTGATAAGAAATTGGTTATTAAAAACAGGTAAGAACTACAGTACATTTTCTGTAAAACTTTGAATAATTAATTATGTCTTCAGGTTTCATACTGTCCACCGGAAAAAAGGTCCATTAGAACATATTAGAAGATTTGATCAGTCGAACAGCAGATACTGAAGTCTCTTCCATCTTCAAACTTTCAGACAAACATCTGAGAGTTGAGGGAGCA
This sequence comes from Gonioctena quinquepunctata, assembly GCA_018342105.1. NCBI lineage: Eukaryota > Metazoa > Arthropoda > Insecta > Coleoptera > Chrysomelidae > Gonioctena > Gonioctena quinquepunctata. The sequence continues at coordinate 137,353 of JAFIRS010002879.1, read as the reverse complement.
GAAAAACAGAATGTTACTGCTACGGCTATCGAAAGATATTATAACACCGAAGAAAGTAACAATTTTGAATATTTTATTCAACTTCTAAATGACTGGTTTGATATTATGAATTCAAGAAATTTGAAGGAGTCTCAGGTTTTCAAAAACAATATCAAGCCCATAAGGAACAGGTTGATAGATTGGTACCAGGTTTTCAAAAATATGCTTTGCATTGGAAAAAAAAGTTCACAAGTTTTTCAGAAAGCCATATTATTATCAATAATGTCTCTGAAAGAGCTTTTTGAAGAAATGGAAAAGAATTATGGAATCAACTTTATTCTCACTTCCAAACTCAATCAAGACGCTGTGAAAAATTTATTTGGTCAATTGCGAAGTCGAGGGGGCTCAAATGATCATCCTACTCCAATGCATTTGTTGTACAGGCTCAGAATGGTAGTTTTAGGTAAATAAACATATATTATTAATGATAGTCTCATATTGATGTCAATGTGTATCCCAATCATTTTCAACCAATATGAATAAAAAAATTAAAGGAATAATCCATTTCAGTGTCATTTTGATAGATTCATGTATTTGAAATAACAATTTGGATATAGAATACATTTTTGACATTAATCTTTTTTTGAAATATTCATTTTGATATGAATTTAGTCTGTTTGGAGGAATTCCCGGCAAACAAAAATTTTCTGTACATTTCAATTCCTATTACTAAATTCTGGAATTGATACTTCAAATTTGACTTTTTTTCCTTTGAAAGAAAGACTCCAGGTGTGGTACATGAAAAACCAAACGAACTCAGATATGCAGACAAAGAGGAATACTTACTGGCTACAGTGTTCCAGGTGGCAGAAGTCGGACCTACCATTCATGTTATAGAAAACGAATTGGCAGATGAGAGTGATTTTCCCTCAACATCAAATACAACTCCTTCTATGCTGGCAGATCAAGTTGAAGAGGATGGATTGAATTATTTGTCAGGATGGTTAGCTCGAAAGTTCAATAAAATTCATCCAGAAATGGGAGATTATACTTACATGTTAAAACATGAAGAACATTCGTATCAGAAACCGTCATGGGTTAATGAACTATCTTATGGAGGCCTGACAGAACCCTCTAATAAACTTCTGAAGAATATCAGAATTTTACGAATGCATTTTAAGAAAATCAATAAAAGGTGCTTCTTCTCTAAGAGATTTATTTTAAAAAGAATGTTTTTGAAATTGAATAATGTTGTGGATTTGCCTGAAGAGATTACACAAGCCTTTTTACGACAAAGAATATTCAAAAGGATGAAGAAATTCGATCAGATGATAAAATTCGAAGTACTCAAGAAGGAGCGGAAACCGGAGCCAGAACAAAATTGAGAAACATTGTTAATGAAAGCAGTGATTCTAAATTCTGTGAAAATTATATAGTATATTAAAATGTTCATACTATATATTACTATTACTATATATTATTTGTGTATCATTCTAAGTTCCATTTTCTCGGTGTATGAAACTTAATTTTATGAGCCTTTCCATGTTGAAGCAGCCGCAAAAAATAATCTTTTTCTACAATTGTCTTCTGTATTAAACCAGGGAGTGGAGTATTGGGAGCATCTTTGTAACTTAATGAAAATGTTATCGTCGAGAAAGCACAAATATGATTAATTCTTCAATGAATATGTTGGGTACGGAATATATTTTTCACTTTTTCTCATGTGGAAAAATATAAATCTTATCAGAAATTTGAATGAATCTTTTCATATGTGGAAGTCGTAAACAAAAACTGCTTTTAGATACAAATGGATTATTACAATCACATTTCTTTTTCATTATTCTCGTGTGTATTCTCAGATGTCTTTCATTAAAACGTTCAACAAATAAAAAAAAAGTTTTTTTTTAACTCGACAGAAATATTTTTTGGAAAAAACATTACTGTAATTTAATATCAGAAACAAAAATACAACAAATGGTCATAGGTACTAGAAAAACTTGACCACGATTTATTCTATTCACGTGTTCTTTTCATTTTGGGAATGAATGAATGAATGAATGATCTCCAGCATTTGATTTAACGGAATGATGTTTTTTTATATGGTCTTTGGGACTATGTTGGTTGATGACAACAGAACTTTTATTTATGCTTTGTGTATCATTCTAAAAGCCATTTTCCCAGTGTTCCAGCAAACATGTTACGCGTGAGCCTGGAACCCTTATGGAACTACAGCAAAAAATTCATTTCTTCGAATTGTCTTCTGTATTGAACCAGGGAGTCGAGTATGGCGAGCATCTTTGTCACTTAATGAAAGCGCTATCAATGAGGGATCACAAATATGATAAATTTTTTATATCAGCATATATGTTGTTTTAGGAATATATTTGAGGCCAGGAAATAAGTTTAAATGCATGATGATGCTTGATGTCTACAGATCTTTGCTGTTCATTTTTAACCGACGGAACCAAAAAGAAAGAGGTTCTCTAGTCGACGCGTATATTTTTTTTTAGGTATGATCACGCAAAACTTCTTACTGGAACGTCCGATTCCGATAATTCTTTCCTCAGTGGATAGGGTGTACTTCGAAGTTGGTCCCATTTGAATTTAAAGGATGAAATCCACCCCTAAGGGTAGCAAAATGAAGGATATTGATCACTCACCCTCTGAATTATGGTCCGTCAACCGATTCTATCAGGCATAACGTTGTATTGGGTTCTCGATTTGGATTATTCTTTTTAATAGATAGGGTATACCTCATATTCGGATTCCGAATGAAATTATCCACCCTTACGGGTGGAAAAATAGGGGATAATTGATTTTTCACTTGTGAAAATTGGCACGCACATATGCAGTTGACAATGACAGATCGCTACTGACATTGTTTTTGTTCCACATCCGTCAAAATCATTAAATTCTATGAGAGGATGGAATGATATACAAAGTAATGGAATGAACTAACCAGAAAAACAAAAATAATTTATAAAACAACAAATAGTAAGAGTAGATGATCATATTATTTAACTGGTAATAGTTGAAGTAAGGTGGGTAAGTAAGTATTTTGGAAGTATTCAAAAAACAAGTAGGTAGTAATTAGTAGATTTTAGTCACGAAAAATTGAAAAATAAAAACTTTTTAACAAAAAATTAAACCGACGAAATACGGAACCGGAAAGTAAAAAATAAAATAAACCTTCTTAGTCTCAATAACTAAGCTCCTTAACTAATCTAAGTAACTAATTTTGAGTCGGCGCCAAACGAACAATCAACGAAGAGGAGACCTAATTCATTCGGTTGTTTGTTTGGCGCCGACTAAAAATTAGTTACTTACATTAGTTTAGGAGCTTAGTTATTGAGACTAAGAAGGTTCATTTTATTCTTCACTTTTCAGTTCCGTATTTCGCCGGTTTAATTTTTTGTTAATACGTTTTTATTTTTCAATTTTTTGTGGCTGAAATCTACTAATTTGAATATGTCATAGGCTCTAATGCTCCATTATTCAAAATTATCTTGAACTGAAATGTTTAAGAAGTTTGAGGATGATACTCACTTTCATAAAATATTGAAGCTCGCAAATTCATTTCGCTAGAGGGGAATGAATTAATAGATAAATATACACTGATGGTAGTAACAAGTTTACCGAAACCATGAGAAATAAGTTTTTTCTGTTCATACATATTATTCTTTGAGGCCTTATCAATATATTTTACAGAAATTGATTGATACATTTTTCATTTATTTTTTCTCTGCTCGGCTCATTCTACCTTTCGAAATTTGAAAATGAGTTCTATAAAAATGGCTATTCTGGCACACATCAGACGTCATCAAAATGGCGGTTTCGCCGTAACCCTGTCAGTATTACATATATAATAACCCTGATTTGGCCCTTCCATAGTTTGAATACTGTGGAATTCATTTGATGGGAAAAAATAATCATATTTTGTCGAATCGCGCATAAGAAATACTGTTTGGAGTTCCAAGACACATATTATATTGAATATGGAACTATGAAACTTTACCCAAGATATCTTGTTGAGGCAGCCATTTTTTTATCAGAACATTTCTAGGTTTTCCTGGTAAGTTGTCCGCTTCCCATTTCCATATAACGTTGAAAGGCAGTTCAGACAACGCTTGATTAATGATTTCTCTTCGTTCTTCGGACAAATTCACAGATTTCACATTGGTTCCTAGACTAAAATATACCACCCCATTTGTAGACGAATCCAAATAATCCTTGATATTCTGCAAGAAGTATATCAGGAAGTTGTCGTTCACAATGATAATTCGAAGGGGTGAAAAATCATCACAGGTCAATTATCCCCTCATACAAATTGATTACTATTATTTGATTCAATTGATGACTACAGACTATGACAGATAGTATGGTCATACTCAATTATCACATCTCAGTACAATTACTACAATTTGAATGATTATCAATGAAGTGGCAGCGTTTTCTAGCGCCGCTTGGGTAGACATACTCACTATGCATATTGTGAACACGTTTTACGAGTTAGGATTTCATTACCAGAGTGGAACTTCGAACTGAGAGGAGTAAACAAGGTCAGAACTACGTCTCAATGATCAGTTAGTAACTTGTGGAGTTGCAGGGTGTTGGACAAATAAAACTATTATATGTCTTCGCTGAGGTTTCGCGAGTATATTTCTCGCTTCTTCAGAGGTATAATATAAAATAAGTTTTGTTTGTTCACGACTACATTGGAGAAATGCAACTATAGTTCTGTTTGTAGAGAAAATTAACTAACAAAACATCTTTTATATTACAGCTCTGAAAAAGCGAGAGATATACTCACGAAACGTTAGCGAAGACGAAGAATATTTTTATTGGTCCTATACTAGGCAACCGTACAAATTTGGACCCAATCATAGAAATATCAGTTAGTATGTTCAGGGTTCTATCTCATCTATAGGTCCGTATCATTGAATGAAATGTAATCTGTTGAATGGAAAACTTACCTCTGGAAGCTTTTCCTTCTCCCTGATATGAAGCTGTCCAATTTCAATAGTATTTGGTACATTGGGCATCGGTAAATGCATGATGGGATTAGTATTCATCAACAAGAGAGATGTATTCCGAATAATATTTCCCAAATATGTCATATCCTTCCCAAAATATTTCCTCGCAACCCCATCTATTTGGGGCAATATCTGCCAGTAGTAGAGTATTCTGGAGCCAATGCTATATATGAAACTTCTTATTCTATCTGTTAAAGTGATTTCACCGTGGAAAGACATCAATACATCGGGGCGCAGTACTGGATGTGTGGGGTTGCCGAAAATATCGTGGGTATACGAAAATACCTGCAGAGATGATACGGCTGGAATAATGAATTATTTCAGTACAGGTCGAATTGTTCTTAAAAACATACTTTTGCCAAAAAAAAATCAATAAACACACAAAATCATGAGAGGCTGCATTTAAAATGAGTGAATCGACATCCTGGCCAGGTCAATAGGGAGGATTTTTTGAAATATTTGTTTTAACCAAATATTCGTCAGGTTCTGAAAGTGTATATTTCCGAATTTTCCATAGTGGATCGTTTCAGTTACTAGTGCAGCTTTAAAAATATATGAAAACAGTTACTCCAGCTCAATCGAACATGTATCTGCTTCCTTGATGTTCGGTTGAAACTGAATCATTATCAATGACATTTGTCCAATAATTTTAAGAAACATGAGGATTATGGTATCAAGGTTGCTCTAGTCCTATCGATGGTCATATGATAATGGACAAAATGTTAAGTGTTGTTACGTTGACGAAATCAATTCCTTCTATAGTACTTCTTGGATGATACCTGGTTTTCACTTTGGGTTGGTATATGAACAAAAGGCTAAAATGGTAAGATTCAGATGAATTAGCGTGAGGATGTTACCATTTGTTTGTAACTCAACGAGGTTCATGCAAATCACCTGTAGAGGTTACAGTTGTTCAGCCCAGCAGCAGCCACGACAAGGAGTAAGGAGAAAAAAAGCAAATAGCTCTCTCCCTACTGGAGTACCATTTTCCAGGAAGCATACCATAAGAACCCGGTGACAGGAGATAATCTGAATACAGTAAACCTGAAGATTATTACCGGAAACGAGCTGAGACTATTTGCAACGATGGACAAGTGCAATTAACTTCTCCAAATCATTCATGTCCCCAGAAAACTATGGCATCTTTCTATCCCTCCTACAATGATAACAAGAATGTCATAACCATTCCAAAATCAACTCGAGCAGTTTTTCCAGGCTGTATATCAAGCAATTGGAGTAGTGAACGACCAACCTGTTTTTCCAAAGTTCGCACTTCCTACTAAGGTTACGAAAATCCAGCTACTGGTCCGCACGCATATAGAGCAACACATTAACAAAAACTGCTCTAATCGAGCGATACTATCAAGTGTTGTGACTTTTTAGACACAAGTTTCAGTTTCCGTTTATCCATCATAAGGTGAGGTACATTGTGTCAAAATATATACATTCATTAATAAAATAAAGTTTGCAGATTGAGCACTTTAGCTTAGGCCAGTCTTGCTATGTTCTCGGTCTGAATGAATTCTTTCTAGCAAAGCGTACATTGTTTTGTTGATTGGAGTGGGTGAATAGAGAGGTTTATAAAACTAACGAAGGGAACAGAAAAATAAAGTACGTACTTTCTTGGATGTTTTACTGTGTAGGATAGATGGCAGGTATTGTTTTCTTCTCATTATCGTTCTGATTTAAATTGATGTTGATTTTAAGATACCGTAAAAAAATCTGGAGAATTTTTTTTAAACTTTAATTTTTCCTGGTTGGAAATTTGATTTAGATTTTTGGCATAGGGTTATAGAATTTAGGACCGGAAAAGATGGGAGAACTTTGTGTTACTATTTTTTGAAGGATTTAATATTGAGATCCATGTTTGTAGTAGATCCTGTTATTCGAGTTCTTTTGTGTTTTCTCCTGAAACATTGGTGGGTAAATAGAAATTCTTATTTCTTGGTAAATGATTTCAGTGGAATATAATTTGTTTTTTTTTGAATTATTTTTAGACTTGTGTTTTGTGTTGTTTGGAGAATATTGAGTGAGGTATTGAAGGCTCCATCCCATATTGTGATGCAGTATGATAGAATAGATTTGACTGAGGAGGAGAGCATCATGAGGTTTTCTGTCGAAAAAATGCCTCTCAAGATATAAAAGCTGTGTGTAAGGGCTCTCAGTCGCTTGTTGACGTGCATTATATGATGTGACCATATAATGTGTTGGTCTGAGAAAATCCCTATATACTTTATTGATGAGACTCTTTCTATTGTGGGTTATAAACATAAATTTTTGTTTTGACAGTGTTCGAGGTAGGAATTCCTGGTTAGTTTACAACAGTTGGTGTGAAAGTAATAAATTTTGTCTCTTCAATATTAAGTGCGAGTTTATTCAGTTTTAACCATATATTGATTTTTTGCAGATCTTTTTCAGCAGAGTGTTTGACTTTATTCCATTCTGTCCTCATGAAAATGAGATGGGGTACCCTTCGAGACCAGCTATTTTTGTGATGTTGTTCATATATACGAGAAACAGTATTGGGACTAACACTGTCTCTTGTTGAATAATCGGACATAAGGAAACTGTGTCTGAAGCCTTGGAAAGATCTGAGAAAACTGCTGCACACTTCGATGAGGTGTCCAAGGCTTCAACTGTTCTAGAAAATCCTCTACAGCATCTTCAGTATTCGAATTTTGGATGAATCCGTACTGTCTATCAGTAATAACATTTTTTGCGAAAGAAAATCATAGGCGTCTTCTTGACTACGTGTCATATTTTTGCTAGGTTAATGATGACGGATAGTTATTTGGTTGGCCACGATTTCCAGACTTGAAAATTGGCTTGATAACTGATACATTCCATTGCTGTGGAATTTTCCCACTCAACAAGCATATATTGATTATATGTATCAGGAAATAAAATATTCATGAATGTAAACGAGCCAGAAAGAGCATTTATTTTTGAGATTTGATATGGGAATGATATCTTCATTTTTTGTTACTAGTTCAAAGAATATGGTAGGGTCATCTTCATCATTTTCTGAAAAATTTTGTTGCACATTTATTGTAATACCTAGGTTGGTAACAAAATTATTGAAAGTGTCAGCTTTATCTTTATTAATTGATATTATACTTCCTTTCATTACTTATTGGTATGTTTTCAATTTGTTTATTTGATTTTTGTAACGGCCCCTGTTCATTTACTACAGTTCAAATTTTTTTGCATTGCTTTCCAGCATCCGTTATTTTAGTTTGATTATATTCATTTTTTGTTTCTTTATTGAAGTATTGAGTTTATTTCTGTATTGTTTGTATTCCTCTTCAGTTTCTTTAGAATAATGTTTTCACAGGTGATCTCTGTGCTCGAGATTGAATGAGTCTCTGGTGATCCAGAGTTTAATTCTCTTATATTTATTTTTTTGGTAGATTTAGTCTCTGTTAACGCAATAATGTATTTGTTCAGTTTATCGATGAAGACTTGGTAGGCTAACTGAGAACCATTTGACTTATCACGCTTCCACATTTTTCACTAATTAGAATATTCTTTAGTTCATTATAATTTATACATATATATATATATATATATATATATAAATATATATATATATATATATATATATATATATATATATATATATATATATATAAAAGATGTGCCTGCTCTTGTGGAAAGGTTGAGCTACCTACCAGGCGCATCCCAGGTGGCGGATAGGGAACGACCAGGGCCCTCACGGGCCTGAGCCAGTGATAGCCATAGGTAGGGAGCTGGAGCCTAAGAATCCCCTTAATCCTTTGCGAAAGCGTAGCTGCAGACCAGCTCACGACACAAACCGTAAACCACCTGTGATGCAGTGACCCGTGGGCACTCAGCGTGCCCGGCGGTGGGCACTCAACGTGTCACAGGCCTGGACTGCGTGTTGAGGACACTCTGAAATCCCTCCCTAATCTCAAGGTATTTTGCGCGTCGAAGGGATGAATGGCTGGGAGGCACTCAACCACTAGCAACAGAACTCTGGGAACCCGCACCCAGTTTTATTAAGCCTTCCCCACGCGTGGGGTCTCTACGTGCGGTGACCTCTCGTCATCCTTACTCGTGGAAACCTCTTGGAACCAAAACAAACGAAACCGAAAGGACGTGAGAGCCATTCAACAAACCCAATCCCCAAACTCTGGTGGGCCCCCCAGTAGGGTCCACCAGTTCCCCAACACCACTGCCCGGGGCCCCAACCCCACCACCCGGCGGGCCCCCTAACTAGGTCCATTTCTCCTCCTCCCTAGCGGGCTTCCATTTGGGGTCCGCTACTCCCGTTCCGACGGGCTCCAATTTGAGAAACCCAGAACCGCCAAAACCCGGCTCTGCGTCGCTTGTCACAGCCACATTGATGGATCGCCTGCGCTCCTCAAATGTGGCAGATCTCACCCGAACCTTTGGAAAGATGAAGGTCAAAACAAACGGAGAAGAAGGAAGTCAAAATGGGCTGCAGCGTCAGCTGCGCTCGCCCATCCATCCACTTATACTGGTTCTGAGAAAAAAGGTCGGGGTGCCAAACAATGGGTGATTGGAAGGAAATGGCGATAAGGGCTCCGCTGAGGGGAACATCAAAACCCCCGTCCAACGCCTCGAAGCCAATGCTGGACAGCTGGAGGCTCAGCCCTCGAGAAAAAAGGCTTCCGAGCCTTCAACCCGATGAAACCCTGCGTGTGGTTAAGCGACCACACCCCGATCCCAAAGAAATGGGACAGGGTGCAGCTGGTCTGCGGAACAACGCACAGGTATCAGAAAATCAAGCTCTGCAGCTGGTTGTCTCCAGGGAGGGCCAAATCAACGTGGTCTTCACGGAGAAACAGCTGACAGAGTTCTTCGATGCTGTGCTAATGGCAATCATTAGCCCGCCAACGGGCGCAAACTCGCTCCCGATACAGTTTTTCTCAACGCAGCCGTGGCGATTGCTGGTCACAGCAGCAAATGCAGAGACGAGAGATTGGCTTCACAGGGAACTGATTAACATCAGGCTCAGGAAAGGCATCAACCTCATATCGGTCGATCGTGACAGGTTCAGACTCCTAAGAACGGTCATCCGGATCCCGATAAGACCGCCCTGGAAAGGCAAAACCCAGGCCTGTCGACCCGACAGTGGACGGTCTGGAGCAGAAGGAAGGAGAAGCGTGGCCTCAGCCTGGTGGTGGAGTTGGACACCGAGGCTGTTGCCAGTATCAGGCGATAACAAACTGGGCCCTGTTTTTCGGCGCAACCAAGGCGCTGATCAGCTGGGGACTTTCTTCCTCTGCTGCAACCTCTCCAAACATGGGCCGACAAGACCAACCGATGGAGACGACAGGCTCCTTCTAAGATGAGTCGTCACCCGCTGAAGCGGTCGGAAGACTACCCTCAGCGGAAACGTGTCACACAGCGGAGGGAGCTCCAAGACGGAAGTCCCCCTCGACTCGGAAGACGTGACTCTGACGGAAGTCGACCAAGGTAGTCGAATCAAAAAACAGGGAGCCAGGACGAGATAGAAAGTCCTGGTAATGGTGAAGATCAAGGTGGAAAGACACGCGATGTCATAGTAGGCTCCGCTTACTTTTCATACGAAACGGAGAACCCTTCACGATAGGTAGTTTCACTGATCTAGTACTGCGAGGAGCGGCGCTCACCCCTCCTGCTAGGTCGCGACGCAAACTCCTACCACACATTGTGGGGAAACCGCGACGTGAACCCAAGAGGTAGGGCACTACTCGAATTCCTGAGTTCTAGTATCCTGAAAATCCTTAACAAAGGATCAGTACCCACTTACTTCACGCCCCTAGCTCGAACAATCGTCGATCTCACCTTTTGTTCCTCGGTACTAACCGGGAGCGTCAGCGACTCGCATGTGTCGGTGGACGAAATGTTAGCGGTTCACCAACACATACTTTTTCCACTAGCAGGCAATAGCCATGCAGAAGACCACAGGTAAAGGAATCCCAGAGGCATTCGATGGAACCTCTATGAGGAAGATTTGAAGGAAAGACTCGGGATCATGCCTGCACGTTACGGATCGGAGGCGGAGGTTGAGACATTTGCATATCGTCCCGATTCCGCCATCCTGTCATCATACGAGACCATTTGTCTTTTGAAAAAGGTAGACAAAGCAATTAAAACTCCATGGTGGAACTCAGAAATTCAGTTCCACCGCGAGAAAGTCCGCAAACTTCCCAACAAAGCCAAACGGACAAACAACCCACAGCACAAATATAATACAAGAAGAGTATTCGAATAGCACAGAGAGACACTTGGAGAACCTACTGCCAAAGTATGAACATGTTACCAGAGGCAGCAAAACTCATCAAGGTCCCATCCAAAGACACGGGAAGCTGGAGGTGATCTCCCTTCCCGAAGGCTTATACTGCCTCGGACGAAGAGACACTCCAACACATGCTCTCAGTCCATTTTCCGGGCAACGCAACGCCCAATCCACAGCCAACTGTACCATCCAAGACGAAGGTTGATTACAGGATGGCTGCCGGGATTGTAACTGACGGAAAAGTGGACTTGGCCATTGAGTCCTTTTCACTTTTCAAATCTCCAGGGGAGATAGTATATTCCCAGCCTCATTACAAAAAGGCAAGGATATCCTAATCCCCCATCTTTTGAAAATATTCCGCAGCTGCCTCGCACACGAATACGTTCCCAAGGCATGTAGGACAGTCGAAGTCATCTTCATCCCCAAGCCTGGTGAAAATGATAACATTCAGAAAAAAGCGTTCAGAGCCATCAGTCTCACATCTTTTCTCCTGGAAACAACTGAAAGGCTGGTGGAAAGATACATTAGAGATGAGGTACTGGAACTGAACCCACTCAGCGACCTCTTACACGTGTACCAGAGTGGCAAGGGCACGAAGACTGCCCTCCATCGACTCGTTCATAGAGTTCAGGGAGGGGTTAGACCCGGGCGGCACCACTCCAGGTATATTCATCGACGTAGAAGGAGCATTTGACAATTTGTCATTTGATTCCATATGACAGGCAATAAGGGAAAGGGGCGTGAACCCAACCATAATAAGATGGATTCACGCCATGAGGTCCCATAGACTAGCTAAAGCAACTATCAGAAGTAGCTCTAGCGTGGCCGTACCCACGAGTGGTTGTCCACAGGGAGGAGTCTTGTCATCTCTGCTGTGGTGCCTCGTGGTCGATGACCAGGGGCCCGGCCTCGTGAGGCTCTCAACGGGGTGGTTGAATGGTGCCGTTGAGTAGGGATGAGTGTGAACCCTGAAAAGGCGGAGTTGGCCCTTTTCAGCAGGAAATGCAAACCAGGAGACCTACCAAACGTCCATCCCAATGGAAGGTCCGTGAAATACAAAAGCTCAGTCAAGTACTTCGAAGTGATACTTGACTACAAGCTAAACTGGAACGAGCATTCAGAACACATTGTTCCGAAAGTCACAGCCGCGTTCTGGGCATGCAGAAGGGCATTTGGCAATACCTGGGGGCTCACCTCCAAGATTCTATACTGGATCTACACGACTATCATACGCCCAATGATCACCCACGGAGCCATCCTCCGGTGGCAAGGTATAGCATCGGGCAAATAAAAAACCCAATTAGATGAGATACAAAGGACTTGCCTGTCCTGTGACAACAAGTGCAATGAGGACGGCACCCACTAGGGTGCTGGAGACACTCATAGGATCGCCTCCATTGCACCTCTTCATTGAACATGAGGCACGCAAAGCCATCACTCACTTGAGAAGCTCCAACCAATGGCGGAGCGAGGGAATGTATGGACATTCTCGATTATGGAATCAAACAGTGAAGGATGGTCCACTTCTGGGGATGCCAGATTTCTCAATGGCCGTATTCAGTAGTTTCACTCTTGATGCATTGAGGTATTTTCTCAAGACGATCCCTGTTTCTTTAAACAGCTTTTTCTTGCCGTAAACTGTTTCCTTGGTTTCTAGGCTGTTCAGCTCCCGGAAAATTCCTCTTGTTTTGTTTTCTTCCTTCCCGCCAATCCTGTAGCATATGGATATATCTCTATCTGATAGGTCCAGAGACATTTTGGTATTGAATATTTTTTCGAGTTCTGCTTTTATATCTTTATCAGATTTGTCTCTATGGCGGAATATTCTCAAGTTTAAATTTTATATTTTCCGTAGTAACTTATTATTTTACTTGTTTTTTGTTTTCCGGAGCTCAAATTAGAGTCGATTCCCTATATGCGTAGTATATTCACATAGAAAAAACTTCTGACAATACCTTGAATGAAGCAGTGAGAAGATACCATTAGAATCGCTGAGAAGAAAACAGTCGAAAATAGTATTCAGATCAGAACAGCCAGAAGATAACCACAGGAAGACATACTGTCCCGAAGTTTATTATATCCTGCATATTCAAAGAAACATTCTGCGAAATCATAAAGACGGGACTGGAGTCAGTAGAATGTGATGCGAATCGGTGGAGCTGAGCATCAACACATCAGCAACAGGTCAAATATCTGGGACCGATACTAGAGTCAAAGATTTAGGAATCAACATGCAAATGATCGCCAATGAGGCAATAACCCATCAGTACTGCTTTAGATATATACCATGATTGTGGAACTCATGGTCATCTAGAAAGCGGTAGTGTGGCACGGCAGAACTAGCTTTGCCACAAAAAAGAAAGGCAGAAATTTACATGTCAAGAACAATGAGATCGACTCCAATAGCAGCATAAATATGGAAAATCCTAGGGGCCTTTTCTTCACTGGGGTCATAAATCTGACTGATTTGCCGATAGACAAAATCGATTGGGAGATTGAATTTGGGCAGAAATTTGCACCAAACGTAGCAACAAAAAATGGGGCATGGATTCTATCTACATTATATAGTATGCATGTAGGTCTCAGAATGTCGAGGGGAACTGGGGCGAAACTCTTTGAACTTGTCTCAAACACCCCGAGTCAAGATGTGCCCAGGAACAGAAACATACTTATCCAATCTAATGGCAAAGCAGCAATCAAAGCATTGAGCTCTTCTGGAATGGTTATATCTACAAAACTGAATGAGCTAGGTGAGACGATTGTAGTAACCCACCTCTGAGTGCCAGGCTACATTGACTGCAGAGGCTCCATGGGAATGGAAAATGGATAGATCAGATAGTGAGCTGTGCCTATACTGTGAGTACTTCGCTGAAACTGTTGAACACCTGCTTTGCGACTACCAAGCGCTGTTGTGCAAAAGGCCCATGTTCCTTGGAGATGTTCCACTAACGCCCTCAGGCATTAGGAACTCAGTTTCCAGGAAACACTTCGCAAGGAGTCCCTGAATCCCAGGTCTTGAATAGATGAAAGGTCGAAGTATCGGGAGGCTGAAGAGCCAAATTGAACACCCTACAATCTACCTACTTCCAGGGAAAATTCAACAGAGATAATTGATTATTGGAATAAGCAGAATGGTGAAGACTCCCAGAACTGAGGAAAGCCAAAGTTCACGTTGGCAACCGAAAACAATACAATACACTAGTTAACATCGACAAAAAAGCCCCTAGTCGATAACAAATTTATTCATGGTACACTGTGGACTGGATCATCTTGCAAAACTAGGCTGAGAGACAAATAGTTTGCAGGTTCTGCGGATGGAATTCGAAAAAATCCCATTACATTCTGATGCGAAGCTGTTCAACACAAAATATGATAAAATCTGGAATGTCATCAACGAACAGTGAATTTGGGTTCTGAGGAGCTGCTTTGAACAAGGAATTCCTAAAAAAGCTGCAGAAGTTACAAATAGGACAATGAGGTCGTATAGAAACTATCAACCACTATAACCAATACCAATCCAGTTGTTCAGAACTCATCAGATGGAGTCAGTCGATGCTGAGGAGTTCACAGTTTTGAGGCTACTCTCGGAAGGAACTATTTGAAATATCAGTTATGATTGTAGAAGTCTTGGTAGTTAGGTCAGTTTGAGACCATCCATATATTCCATTCATACATGAATACAATGAATAAAAAATAAAAATAAAATCATACAGATATTATGAAAATCGGCACAGCAATTCATTTTCATTATTACAAGGTTCCATTCAGTTCAACCTGTCCCGGTGTCTGTCTGTGTGTCTGTCTATGTGTCTGTCTGTCTGTAATCAAATCTTGCAAGATAAATTTGACCCACTTCTAATCGTCCGATTGATTTGAAATTTGGCAGGTGTATATAATTCCAGTAACAATGCATTATGTTGAGAAATGAAACAAAATGGCGGCTCAAATATGGCAGACAGTTTTTGTGATTATTGTCCAATTCTATTCAAAATTGGTATCTAGGGGTATTCGGGGTCGCAGATCATGATTTTTTCGTCAAAATTCGAAAATTAAATATGGCGGCTCCAAAATGGCGCACGAGTTTTGTGATTATGGTCCGATTCTATTCAGAATTGGTATGTGGGGGTTTTTAGGGTCTAAGATTTTTTTAGAAGCTTTTATTTCCAGTATCATTTGTCTCGGTATTGGTCTGTCTGTATGTGTGTGTCTGTAATCAAATCTTGCAAGTTAAATTTGACCCACTTCTAATCATCCGATTGATTATGCATTATGCTAGAGAAAATAAATGGCGGCTCCAATATCGCCAACAATTTCTGTGATTATTGCTCGATTTTATTCAAAATTGGTATCTAGGATTTTTTGAGGTAGGAGATTTTTTTGTCAAAATTCAAAAATAATTCCAATTAAAATTACTAAACTAGTTATCTGAAATCATGAATACTGGAAAATAAAAAATAAATCACGAAAAATTTTTTTTTTAAACAAGCCTTCATTAGTTAATAAAAACAAAACTGAAAAGTTAAAAATAAAAATTATAAAAAAATTAACATCAAAGACAAGCTTTCATTATACAGATGCACTAAAGAAGAAAACATAATTTATTTAATTTTTTGCTCTAGATTATTCTGTGAGTGGTAGATTCAAAAGCTTGCCGCGAATATAAAAAAGGTATTCTTGCGCGGGAAGATTTTGAATCTGCTACTCACAGAATAGCCTAGATCAAAGAATGAAATAAATATTTTTTTCCGTATTAGTGCATCTGTATAATGAAAGATTGTCTTTAAACATTTTTTTTATATTTTTTTGTATTATTCAAATAACGGTGAAAAGGTCCATCGTATCTCGAAGTGGATGAGAATGGAATTTTCAAAGAAACTCTTAGTCACACACCAAAATGTTGAATGTCCTCTCAAGGAAGCATGGTATTGATTTCGTACCTATGTAGATTTATCATCAGCCCCAAGAGATGAAGAGATTCCATCAAAATGAAGATTGAATAAATAAAAAAATTGGGATTGAATGAATTGAAGATTCATATAAACTATGTTGTATGGAAGTGGAAAATCGAAAAAGTCGAGGCTATTAAGGCTCACATTGAATGTGAAGTGAAAGACAGTAGTGAAAAACCTGATGCATAATCCAACCTACTCTTGGTGCCCAACTGTGGGATAGACAGAGAACACTTAGGGTAAGTGTCAATTTTTAAAGGGACGATATAAATCAAAGTAGAGATAGATATTCCAGGGTAGGAGTGACATATAGGTATATGAATTACTTGAGAACAACCAAAGTAGAATCCAAATTCAACGGATGGCACAGTGTGAGCTTGATGAAGCAATTCAAATCGGGAAATAGAAAAGGAATATTTTATTTATTGAAAATAAGGAAGTGAAGGGGTTCAATACAATCGAATGGAGTAACACTTCTTCTGTTAATGGAAAACTTGAATCCCAACATTTTTGGAAGATTTAGTTTATTGCTTTCTTCACAAACATATATAATCTTGAGGTTATAATCAATTCAAAAATTGTTCCGAATTATTTATGTGTTAAGCAAATGATTTTTTCGTGTTGGCACAAAACATGTTGGATCCAGTACAAAATAAGCAGCTTCCGCTGAAGATCTTTTCTTGATAACGAGCGCAAAAACCGGGAGCGTATTAAAGCCCCCAAAGAATTTGCGAAAAAAATGGAACTTCTGCAAGTCGATATGAATAAACCTTGAAAATTATACATATCATATCTTAGGGTTCACTTTGGGTTATCACAACAGAATTTTTGATCGAAGTTATATAATGTACTTGTTTGTTTTCATTTATATCAACCGTTATCGGAGTAATGGATATTACGCAAGAACCATTGAAATAAAAAAAATAACAACGATATGTTTGCAGAAAGAGATGAAAGGGGTTCGAGTGCACGGGAGCAATGTATTTATTTGAATGATCGAGCTATTAACTTGTATTTGTGCGGATTTCCACCTGAAAAATCCAGTCTTCCAGAACATTCTGATTTATCAATGAAATAATAATGATGACATTAACGTGCAAACCTCAAAGAAAATTCGGAAGTAACTTCAAATGCACCCGGGAAGTCAGAATATTTAAAAAAAACACTATATGCAAGGTTGGATATATGGAAGTCTTATTGTCCGTCGAGTCCATTTGGTGCCATACATTTAAAATTGATTTCGGATGAACTCGCAAGAGTGTCCACTACCGGCCAATCGCTGAGACACCCACTGATCTTTGAGGGTAACAGAGATTTGTAATTTTATGCATTTCATAACACCCATGACAGACATCAAAATAGAACAAATTTGGTTGTGACGGTAACATTTTTCATTCTGCAAATAAAAAAAAAAAGATTCGATTTAGAAATTCGTGAAAAATTTTCATTGGGTTTTGGGGAACATCAATTGAAAACCAGTTTCAGTTTATAACTATAATACCTACTCGTAATTTCCGTTTTTTCTCAAACTCATATGATAATTTCCTCATTCGTGTTTTCCATAGGTTTTCTTCTGAATGCATCCTCAATATTCGAAAAGCAACTCACCTATAATGGGTGCATTGAATCTAGCTCCAAAACCAAACGCCAGGGGGTGGAGACACTCAATAAGAAGCAAATCAAATTCCTCTTCACCCTTTATCAATTTCTGTACTTCTTCATATTCTAATTGCTGCTGCAAAATTTTCGATAATACTTCATGGATAAATAAGAAATTTCTGAACACTGAATTTTCCTTGCCCATATTCCCCTGGACATTGAATTCCTCCAGGGTTCTATATGCGAAACTCACATCGATTTCGGTCAGGTTGGTCAGATTTGGATCAGCTAGGATGTTTGGTGAGATCACAGTGACTTCGTGGCCCCTCTGGGACAGTTCCTTCCATATAGGCTGATAGGCGATTTGATGGCTTATTGATGGTACGAAGAATATGCCCAAAATTCTGGCGCCATCGATGATGTTGATAAATGAAAGGATAACAACCAGTTGCAATGATGCCATCTTCGGAATCTGACAATAATTGAGTGGACGATCAAGTTTGAACTCAGTACATCGAGATTATTTTTTCCCTAGTCATTCAAGTCATTAGGGGAAAGTGGGAAAATTGAAAACATCTATGAGTGGATATTCATCATCCAATGTGACGTGCCAATGAATTAAAACCATGAAAATGATTATCGAGTTCCATTCTAACTACCAATTCGTATAACGAAATTTGCAAAAGTGAGTGTTTTCAATTTTTATATTGTTCGTGGTCGAATCGAAAATATTTTAGGTTTAACCACTTGGGAATTTTTATATTTAACGTAAATTTCAACAACGGAAATTCCAGGAAAGTTTCAAACATAACGTTTCGATATTTTCTGATCCGGGAAACGTTTCGAGTTCTCTGTTTCTTTATCCGGTTGAAACGGTGGTGTGATAATTTCTGATATGGTCCGTTTGGTTGTAATGATGGGTGTAGATGAAATAGGTGTACTATCTAAATGAGAAAAAATAGTGGTAGTGGCTACTGGCGAAGGAGTAGTTAACAAAGTAGTTGGTTGGGGGATTAGTGGCAGCGGGGCTGTTGTTACAATGGTGAGTCTAGTGAGGTTCTAGGATTCTTGATTATTCCGTTATTCATCTCTCTATTATGGGGTTGTTCAAGTGTGATGTCACTGGAAATTTTTGATCTGCATTGTGATTTGAATTCTTTGGCAATTCGTTCCCAGATGCTCTGTTTGTTTGCACATAATGTTGGACCACGGACAGGAGTATGCGATAGGGATGTGTTCGTTTGATACTGGGATTTCGAAGTGATCTGAGGGAAAGAAATAGGTCTATCTGCAAAATGTAAGGATCTGTTTGAACTTAGGATTGAACGGAATACAAAAATTATAAAAGTATTCTCGATAAAATGATACAGAAAACCAAAAATGAATACTACAAAAATAAGATCAATGAAAGCAAATATAATGCAAATGACTTATGGAAAAATATGAAGGAAATGTTTTGCAAAAGCTCAAAAGTCAAAATTAGCTCTATAAAAAAAGAAAACGGAGACATAACTCATGATATGACTGAAATAGTAGACATTTTCAATAATACCTACATAAATATGGGAGCAGAATTAGCAAGTAAAATAAGAAGGACATCAAATAATAAATTCAAGCAATACTTCAATGAAAACTCTATATTTCTTAATCCAACCACCAAAACAGAAGTTATAAATATAATAAGAGAACTCAAAAATAATAAAGCGCCTGAAATTGATGACTTAACGAGTGAAAAATTGAAATTAGTAGCTCAATACATCGCAGAGCCCATAACATATATATTCAACCAAGCAGTAGAAAAAGGACAATTCCCATTATGCTTGAAACTATCAATTATTACTCCTATCTTCAAAAGTGGATGTAGGGATGAAGTAACCAATTACAGACCATTTCTCTGATAACGAACATATGTAAAATTCTCGAAAAGTTGATTAAAGTTAGATTGAACTCTTATCTTGAAGAACATAAAATCCTATCCGAATCCCAATTTGGGTTTCAAAAAGGAAAGTCAACTCAGAATGCTGTGATACAGTTAACAGACCTCATCTACAAAGCCCTTGATGGAAGCAAACCATCAATAGGAGTCTTTATTGATTTATCGAAGGCTTTTGATACTGTGAACCATTCAATTCTACTCAATAGTTTAGAACATATTGGAATTAGAGGAAACCCATTTGAATTACTCAAATCATACCTAGATAATCGACAGCAAATTGTGAGAATCGAAAATACTAAGAGTAGTAAAAGAACAATAAAATGCGGAGTACCACAAGGAACCGTGCTAGGGCCAATACTTTTCTGTATATATATAAACGAATTATTCTCAGCAGGAGCCACTGGCAAAATAATCAGCTTTGCAGACGACACCGCTGTGTTTTATTCGGGGGACACATGGATTGAAGTAAAAGAAAAGGCTGAGAAGGATATGGAATTTATCAAAGACTGGTTCGATCATAAACAACTATCTTTGAACTGTAGCAAAACCTACTTCGTCCCGTTCTGTAACTACAAATCGTTTTTGCCACACTTTCAATTTATCACAATAGGAAGCACACTCAAAATATCTTTAACAACACAAATAAAATATCTAGGAGTCATTATAGACTCTCATTTAAGATGGGACTATCACATAAACTATCTGCTGAAGAAACTGAGAACTGTTCTTCATAAGTTTCGTCAGCTGAAAGATAGGATAGACCTTAAACAAAAAAAAATTTATTATAGCCTAGTACAAAGCCACCTATCATATTGTATAATTGGGTGGGGCGGAGTATCAAAAACGTACCTGCGTCCACTAGAGGTGATTCAGAGGAAATTTTTGAAAATAATGCTGAACAAACCTATCCGCTATAGTTCAGACAAATTGTATGAAGAATCGGGTATATTTGACTTGAGACAATTACTATACAAAATACTTGTCTTGAATCAATATAAAGAAAAGAATAAACTCAACAAACCGAGCCACAACCATATTACACGTAACAGAACCAAATATATAGTTCCACATACAATGAAAACCATAGGGCAGAGATCATATAGTTTTTTGGGCCCAACAGCCTTCAATGCACTACCAGAAAACATACAGACCTCTGAAACACTCCCACGGCTAAAAAAGGACATAAATACATTTATTTCAAGTATTCCGCGTGAAAGAATTCGGGAAATTTTTGACCGGAGAAATTAGACAGCAACAAAAACTTATCTGTCACTGACTGATAGACACCAATTCAGTAAATCTAGATATTTCTCTGACCATTTTCCATCTTTTTTTTTGCAAAGTATAGCCAAAGTACAACCTTTCATCTCCAAACATTGCGAAAATTCCTTTCGTAGCTCGAATGAAACCTTCTGCTTGATTCGCAGTATTCAACGTGTCACTTCAGAGGATATATTTCATTACTCTCTCTCCTCACTTTGAGGAAATAGTCAAGTTATTTGTTGTTGGTACAAGAGATCAACATTTTTGGGTTATTTGGACCATTTTGAGCATAAGTATTCAGCTTAAAATAATTCCATTTCTCTCAGCTCGCTTCGAATAATCACATTGAGCACATATGTGTCTTCAAACTCATCTAGCTCTAATGAATGGAATTGCACTTCCTTCATTTCATTTCAATATATTGAATATCAGTAAGAGAATAACATTATCAAGTTTTTTTATTGTTCTCAATCGAGTATATCAATTTTCTTTCTAATTTGATTCAAACGTAGATTCCTTTGTAATTTCACATATAATGTATTTATTGGATTTGTTTGTAATCTTACGTATAGTGTAATTAGATGAATCTGTTATATCACGCCTAGTATAATCATGTTTGCAGTTGGAATATACCGACGTTTTCAATTTGCTCACTCTGAAGGAACTCTCGGTTTTTCGAACCAAATTGTAACAAGATATTGCTTGGTGTCTGTTGTCCACAGCTTAGTCTGATCACAAAAGAGATTTTTCGATCAAGGAACGCAGTAGAATTTGCTACTTAGAACCACAAAAAGTGCAGGATCAACCTAGTACTCGTCTCGAGGCCCCTCACCTCTTCGCAGAGCTCTGGAACAAGTTCTCAACTCAGAACGAACCTAATTCTGTAGTAATTTCCTAACTTGAGACGAACCTGATCAGAAGCAATTGTCAAACAACCAGCAAATAGTATGTACATCGAGAGTCACAGAGTTAACACAACTGTCTTTTTTGTTACTCAAAAAAACTGCTATATAAAATAAGCATGGTAGTTTCTGAAAGACCAATTTTTTTTCCTTTCTTCGAAAAGGGAAGGCAACTGAATTTGATAGGCTACAATATACAAAATTAAATGCAGCATAATTTCAGCAACATAACTCTTCAATTATTGACCTATTCCTAACTACCCAACTTCACCCATTTCCCCAACTAGATTCATTAGTCATGTCTTTTATAATCACTCATTTATCTAAGTAAAATTAACGAGGTCGAGTAGTGTTTCGGGAAATAACAACACTGACCCACTCTAAAAGTTATAATAACTAATTCAGTCCTCGAGCCGATCGACAAATTTTTCATAATATGTACTTCTGTTAAAAAAATAGAAATTTTCCAAAATAATTAAAAAAATACAAAATTCACAAGTGGATGATTTGCACAAGCGCACTCTCAAACACAAGCCTCATCGAGCAAAAAAGTAAATAATAATAAAAGTGGCCGCTCAAGTTACAGGGATAGATTTCCGCCGCGAGACATCACAGTAGCCAATTTTATGAAAGCGCTTACCCTAGATTTGTCCGATTCAGTGTGCCCCTAACATGGCATTATTATTGAATACACCCTCGCATCTTTCTCTGTATCACGCTACCAAGTCAATCGTTTGGGAAATCCACCCATTTAACTAAACTAATTAGCCTACCGATCCCAGACCATTAGAGTTTTCTTGTTCAGAGCCCCCTATTTCAGCAAGGATAGAACAGTACTACTCAACAAACCGTTTCACGATAAACAAAAATAGGTACCATAGAGTTTTGGGAAACTGTGCTGGCAAAACTTTTGTCGAAGTTGAGCTTAAATAAAAATTATTGAAAAAAATTAAAGACATGTTTTCATTTATACAAGTGCACAAAAGGAAAAAATCATTCATTTCATTGCTTGATCTAGGTTATTCTGTGGGTAACAGATTCAAAATCTTGCCGCGCAAGATTACCTATTTTGTATCCGCGGCAAGCTTTTGAATCTGTTACTCACAGAATAATCTATATCAAACAATGGAATAATTTTGTTTTTCCTTTTTGGTGCATTTCTATAAATGAAAGCTTGTCTTTAAAATTATATTTTCAACTTTTCATTTCTGTTTTTCTATTTACAACTAATAAAAGCTTGTTTTAAAAAAAATGTTTATTTTCTTTTAGTATTCATGATGTTGAATAACTAAAGTTTCATAATTTCTATCTAATTCATTTTTGAATTTTGATAAGAAACCCCTGGATAACAGTTTTGAATAGAATCGGACCATAATCACAAAAATTGTCCGCCATATTGGAGCCGCCATTTTGTTTCTTTCCTAACAAAAATTTCATACGATACAAATACTTTATTCGTCACTTGAACCTATCATACAAGTTATAAAAATATAAAATATACAAAAGAGTATCGGACTAGTCAAAAATTACAATGAGCCTTTTCATGAACCATGAGGAAACACTGTTATTAGAAAATATATGTGCTAATATCACTTGAGATTTTTTTTTTTCTATCTGGTTGGTAATTTTTCCATAATCCGGAAAAAAGTGGTTTCGTGACGTCACGTTCATCAAAATTATATTTGGCATCGTTGTATGAGTTGCGCACCATGGAATTGTGACGTTTGACATTTTTTATTTGATACTTGATAGGTTCGTTGGTTTGCTCCACGGACTAGAATATAATCAATCGTTTTGCTCTCTTCAGCTCTTTTTCTTGCAGATATCTGATACGAAACACGAGATATGCAGAGATCTGCAGTCTGCAGAAATCGGCTGCGAACGAACAAGCTCTCTATGATTATTTTGTTCCGAAAATTTTATGAAATTATTTTCTAATTTTAATAACTGTGGAAATGTCTAAAAAGTGCTATGTGCCTGGTTGTCTGAACACCAGTGAAGGTTCAAATAAATTATTTTTTCATGCACCTAAAGATGAAGGGCGTCGTAAGAAATGAATAAAACTTTTGTAAAAAGCGGAAATATATGCTCTCGTGTAGAACATTTCCAGGTGAGTACATCAAGGAACGATCTTTGATTTCACTCAATGCAAGTTTTTTCTATTAAAAACATCAATCAGCTCTGTATTTTATATCCAATCCTATAAACATATTGTTCTTTGGTTCCAGTTGAAAGAAGATACTACAAATTGGGAAACTTGGCAGAACAACGGGATCGAAATTTATGTTGAAGGAAGATGGCTGTCCACATATCAACCTGAAACGACATTGGTCTGACAATGTTTCATCACAAGTACATTGTTCTTTGGTTCCAGCTAGAAGAACATACTATGAATTGTGAATATGGCAGAACAACGGGATCAAAATTTATGTTGAAGAAAGATGTCTGTCCACATATCAAACCTGAAACACATTGGTCTGACAAAGTTTCATCACAAGTACATGACCTACCAACGAT
This sequence comes from Gonioctena quinquepunctata, assembly GCA_018342105.1. Taxonomy (NCBI): domain Eukaryota; kingdom Metazoa; phylum Arthropoda; class Insecta; order Coleoptera; family Chrysomelidae; genus Gonioctena; species Gonioctena quinquepunctata. The sequence continues at coordinate 112,907 of JAFIRS010002879.1, read as the reverse complement.
GAAGAAACCCAAACCAAATGAAAACATCACTCCATCAGCTAGTAAAACTGTGTTGAATGACATCACATCCATGGAAATATTTACTCAAGAGTTTCGAATAGTTCTTCTGCTAGCAGTAGCCAAGCTAGTATATTAAGTACATTATCCAATTCACCAAAAAATAACACCAACAAAAAAAATTCCTAGTCAGTCTTCATCCGATCCTGATAGTGAAAATATCGAAGGACAGCAGCGCCAATGCTTATCTATTGTATTTATGGAAAAGAAGAGTAGATTTCATTTGGGACTCCCTGAAAATGTTTACCACATTGTGAAATTCATTACCGAAATTGAAGAAATTAAATATATGGATGTTCTGATAAGTTCAAAAAAGATACGAGTTGATGATGTATACTCTCGATTGGCTGATGACTTCGATTTGAGTATATCAAGTGTTCACGAGATTTTCACAAAAGCTGTGTGTATAATGGCAAATTGTTTACAACATATCTGGAATTAAAAGAAAAGTGCCGATCCCTTGCAGAGCTCGCTATAAAAAAGTTACTTCGATTATTAATTGTCTGTGAATTGAAAAACCCTCTGATCCTGTTCGTCTGTCCATGACTTGGTGAGAATACAAAAAATGCAATACTGTAGAATGTTTAATATCTGCTTCGCTGAATGGCACAATACATTTTATTCCAGGAGTATACGATGGACGAATTCTTCAACAACTTTGTCGCTAAGATTCATCTCTTTTAATTTGATTGAAATTCAAAAATTCTCCAAATAAGTAGAATGTCTAGTATTATGTCAAAATTTTGGTTGTGGTCTTTTCATGAATGCCAATATCTTCAGAAATCAAAAATTTTTCTATAAATAAATTCTTGGCCATAGAAAATGTAAACCTGTATTTTTTTAAATAGTTGAGTAAACGTCTTTATCTTTGAATTAGTATCCCTTAACAAAGAGTTGGTGTGAAATAAGTGAATAACAATTCTGCAAAAAATCTACGAATTGTGTATGAACATCAAGTCTATCCATTCTAAATTATTAATTATATTTTAAACTTAATAAATATTTGACTCATCACATGAAGGAAACACTTACAGGTACAGAATATGAATTTATTTATATTATAATACAAACAGACACAGCCTACATCTATATACACAGTATAACGCATTTATGACAGAACACCGAGAATATCTACATTGTACATTTTGTAAAAAAGTTTAAATATAATTATTACAATAATATTTGGAACAATTATTGGTAGATTCATGATGAATCGTAATATCAAGAATATCTACATCTTAAATTTCGTTACAACGAGTATTGATACAGTAATATTTGGAACATCTATTAGTACATGCAATGATCCATTCAATACATTAATGATAAATTTTAACATCGAGAGTATATACAACATAAATATTCTACGAAGTAGAAAAACTCGAAGTCGTCTCCACAATTTAATATTAACAATCGATTAGTTCAAAGATGGTGGAAGGCTAAAATCCATCGATTATGTATACATGTTTCGAACCTCTATAGCTTCATCATCAGCGGGGAATAAAATTTATGGAGATGAAAAAATTATTTTATAGGTTAAAGATTAATATTATTTTACGTCAAGAGATCATATTGGGACAAAATTAAAACTTGAAAATTTGCCTTCAAGGGGACACTACCCTTGAAAACAAATTTTCAAGTTTTCATTTTGTCCCAATATGATCTCTTGACGTAAAATAATAATAATCTTTAACCTATAAAATAATTTTTTCATCTCCATAAATTTTTTTTTCATGACTTCATGACTTCAACTTCAAAACTAATGGTACTTCCATACACAATTTCACCCAAAATGATTTCTTAATATGCTTTCCTATGGAAGTATTCCTGCGCTTTAGGATTTTTTTTAGATTGAGCAGTTTAGGAGCAATAATTACTACACTTTATTGAATCTGCAATACAAATTTGAATAATCTGCAATACAGATTTAATTGGCAATCAGAAATACTGTCCTGAAATGGAAATACATTCACGAAAGAAATTTGTCATCACTAAATATGGGTTCTGATAAATTGACTACAGCACATACTATTATGAGAATTTTATCAATTTGAGGTATCAAAGAATATGGTAATGGTTTGCCAAAAATCTCAAGTTTTCATTCGCTGATTGACTCTTTCAATGTGAACTCTTGCCCTGGCAATTTTATCGTTTAATAAGGCTTCTTCTTTGGAAAATTGTGATTTATTCTTTAGAACAGGTAGCTGGATGATCCTCATGACACATTCATCTGTGATATCTGTTATTAAAAAACCTCTATCTTTCATTAAGTGATCTTTAGAAGCTTTCAACTTCTCAACCATTCCTCTTTGTCTGAATATTTCCTTATCAGATTTCCTTCCACCATAAGCTTTACTAATATATGTAATAAGACCACCAGGAGTGACTGATGTTATGATTTCAATAGTATGCCTCTTTTTATATAGATAATAAGTTCTCGAACTACAATCTACAACACAACTGGTATCACGGTGAAGTCAATAACTGCTCTGACATTCTGAAAAGGAGCGAAACATTTTGGCATATTTTCTGATATCTCATCCTTAGTTGGCCAAGTAATTGTTGTTTTCAAAATTGTTACCAATATAATCAACGTTTCATGGAATACAATTCTACATATTGGCTTACTAATTTTGAAAATAACTTATAGGACAACATACCTCATACCTCTTAATGAAAGTTTATGCTCACCCCATCGGTTCAAAGGATGGTAAACCAGTCATTGAAGTCAGTCACTTATTTTCTGACTGCTTCTTCCAAAAGTAGTCCACTCTCCACTGGATCAGTAAATAGGGGTTAAGATGCTCCTAAAGTTTTTTCAACCAGAACTCCTTCCTCAGTTTTACATTTTGCTGTTTAATATGTCCTAGAAGCTGTTACTCTTCCAAACCATAACTCATACCAAGTAGAACATTTCAACTGGTTTCTCGTTAATTTTTCATCCGTTTCACATGTCGAATCAGTCATTTGTTTAGTCATAAACTCAATGAGTTCATCTGCTGTCCCATTAGAATTTTTGTTTTGAAAATTGAGGGCCAGATTTTCAAATGGTTAATTTTCGAAAAGATGAAAATATTCCTCCAGTTCCTGATGAACTCTTCACTTTATACAGAAATTTTCCTTGTCTGTTCCTTGATTCAGGAATTTATCTGTTCATTAGAGCCTTCAATTCAAGAATTTTATTCTCTTTCCCCATTGGTGATAATTTTGATTGTTTCCAGTAGCATGTCTGTTACAGAGGATTCTTCACTTCTTCTATGGAGCCACATCAAAAATGCCAGTTCATGTTTACATTCACCTAGAAATTGTATGCATCTTCCCAAAATTTCAAGAATTTTTTTGTTCTAACTTTGGGACTGAAATGGGCAACAGATGACAACACATTGGGGTTTGCACTTCCTTCTCATAAAGTGAACAAAGATATTTTGGAAAAACAGAGGAATTCCACCAAAAAGAAAGTACTGAAAATTTCAATGTCTCTTTTCGATCCTCTAGGACTAATAGGGAATTTCATTATAAGGGGAATAATATTTTTGCAAGACATATGGAGACGTGGAATCTCTTAGGATAACGAAATACCACATAAAAAAAATGGCAATAGTGGATTTCGAAACTCGAAGACGTGAAAAATATTAGGATTCCCAGATGTTACAGTAAACAAGCCTTCACAGCTGTTAGTTTCTTCAGATTTCAGGGGGAAGAGAAAATATATATATTCCATTGGTTATGTCTGGAACACAGGTCACACCTTTAAAATCCATGACTATTCCAAGGATTGAATTATAGGCGGCAGTTATGGCAAGTCGACTTGCTTGAACCGTTAGGGATAAACATGACTATGACATTACGGGCATTTTTTTTTGGTCAGATTCAAAGTCTGTATGAAACATTTATCGCTCACAGAATTGGTGAAATCCAAGAGAATAGTAACCATAAAGTATGATTTTGGATACTTTCACATCTCAATGTTGCTGATGAAGCTACAAGGGATAGCAAAGACATTGATTTATCATTCTGCAGTACATGGTTCGAAGGTCCCCACGTCTTGTATCTACCATCGAAAAGATCGCCTCAGGAATACAAAAATGAGAGTTGTATGCAGGAGGCACTTGAACTGAAACCAGAACACATTTTGTGTATCTCAAAGGAAATAAAATTTAATTTTCTACCGAACATAATTCGATTTCCGGAATTGATATATCTCATAAGAAGTACGGCCTATGTACTGAGATTTGTGGAGAAATGTAAGAATGTAATACGAAAAAATAAGTGAAAGAGGGTGAATTCACAGTGGAAGAACTTAGGAGAGCAAAAACATTGTGGTGCATCAGATGTCAACACGAGATTTTTGTAGAAGAAATACGTTTGTTGGAGAAAGGTAGATCAGTACACTCACAAAGTCGACTTTACCAACTTTCTCCTGAATTTGACGACGATAAGATTCTTCGCCTCGGAGGAAGGATGAATTACTCTCCAGAACTTATCGTTGATGTCAAGAGACCGATTATTTTGGACAGAAAACATCCATTCACGAAATTATTGGTGAAACATCATCATAAAAAAATTGGACATAGAGGGCAAGAAATTATATTGATTGAGATCAAACAGCGATATCGGGTTATTCAAGGACGAAGAGTTGTGAATGAAGCAGCACATCAATGTAATTTTTGTAAAATAAAAACTTGCAAGCCCAGCATCCCCGAAATAGCTCAACTTCCGAAATTTAGACTCACCAAGCCACCCAGACCCTTCACATATATTGGACTTGACTATTTTGGACCATTCATAGTGACAATTTGACGTCGAAATGAAAAACGTTATGGAGTACTGTCCACTTATTTGTCAATAGAACTAGCTGAAACTTTGAGCACTGACTCTACAATATTAGTTCTGCGGAGATTTATAGTCAGAAGAGGGGAAACGAAAATGATTATTAGCGACAATGCGACCAACCTCAAGGGTGGAGCAAAGGAATTCCGTGAAGAAATATCAAAACTAGACTATAAGCTGATCGAACAACAACTGATAAACAGGGAAATTGATTTCAAATATATACCACCAGCATCTCCGAACATGGGGAGAGCTTGGGAACGAATGGTACGTTCCGTAAAAGAGAGTCTCAAACTGACTCTGAAAGAAACACGACCTCGACCTGAAATATTATTCACACTACTTCTTGAAACAGAGAACATTGTGAATAGTAGACCCTTGACTTCCGTTTCCGATAACCCTAACGATCCTGGAAGTATAACCCCTAACCATTTCCTAATTGGTACAGCCAGTTCTGCTAAATCAGTATCAGACAGCAAGCCATCATGCGACCTGAGAAAATGATGGAAACTGCAACAACACCTTGCAAACAATTTCTGGAAACGATGGATTCGTGAATACCTACCTACTTTGGCGAAACGTTCGAAATGGTTTGAGAAAAAAATACCACTGAAACAAGATGATATGGTTATCGTAATGGACAACCAACTACCCAGGAATAATTGGCCATTGAGGTTTATCCAAGCAAATATGGTCAAGTCAGAATTGTTGACGTGAAAACAATGAATGGCACATACCGAAGACCGACTTCAAAAATATGCAAACTTGAATTCTTGGAACTGAGTGACGATCCTCCAGAAGCGTCACTGGGGAGGAGATGTTTATGATATTTTTTTTTCATTTGTTCAATATTTATCATACAGTAGTAGAAAAAATAATTGAATGGAAAAGTTGTTGATCGAATGTCAGATTTTGTTTATGAATTCTGAAAAACTGTTATCTGTATCATTTCATAAAAGCAGCTAAAAACCGGGTCAATTCGAGCCGAATATAATTTTAGGTAAGATTGCCGTCGCCTAAACAAAATGCCACACACGGCAACAACAAAAAAGTTAATTTTTTACCTGATAATACTGTAAATTGAACAGAGGAGGATTATCCAACACTCCACATAATCTTACAGGAAATTTTGGTATTCCTTTTATTCATCAATCTGTCCAAATTTATTCCGAAAAAGGAGTATTCAGAAAAGTGTTTGTTCCCTAGAGACATTCATTTGTGAAAATCATACAAAACATGTGAGACATGTCTGAATGGAATGAAATTCCAATATCTTGAACAGGGAAAATATATAAAATTCAGCTTCTTAAGCAAAGCGGGATTGTCCAAATTATTTGTTGATACGGCTCCGTCGAATTGAGTCTTGCCAATTGGTGTAACCTACGTATTTTGCCCCATGAACACAAATTGGTAGTCGGAACGCGTCGTTCTTGAATACTCTTGGAGGTTCAAAGATCAGAAAAAGCCCCTTTTACGCCTCTTTCAGCAATAAGGAACGTAAAAGACACATCTTAATTATAATTTATGAAATTTGTTAGGCCTTTTCCACTATCCGCATATATTTTGAACAAGCATCGACTTCGAATTTGTGTTCATGGGACAGAAATACATAAGTACCAACTCAGTGGAGCCGTATCAACAGGAAATTAACCTTACAAAATTGGTACGCACTACAATTGTTCATAATTAGAATTATTTCTATATAATACTGACATAAGTACATGGAATAGTTTATTTTTCTAGAATATGTTACATCGATCGATCACTCTCAAAATATCTCACAACGAATTGACATAAGCTTAAAGGCAACAAAAGCTCAATCACAGAACGGATCAGAGACACAATTCACGAAAACACCCTGTGTGGTCTGTAATTGCAGTTAACTGAGTAATGACAAGAAACGACGTCGGCGCCATCTGAAACTCTAGATAACTTCCTTCATCAAGTGGGCTGGTGTCCCCCAGTTTTCCCAATATTCTACAGGTATAAGTGAATAAACTATGGTTCTTAGACATTTTAGACAGATGAAATGTATAACGTGATATGTCAAACAATTTTTACTTTTCTGAAAGCCAACTAACTAACTAACTATCATCCTTAACTCAAAGAAAAATTGTTATGAATTGTACTGAAGAAGATATCAAATATACATTGAGGGTTCCATACAGTGTGTTGCTGAAAAATGAAGAACTTAAGCCACTTAAGTGGAAATAGATTTTTTTGAATCTTTTGAGAGCCATAATTCCGGAAATAACTGTTTCCTTTTTTTATTATCGTATTCTGAAGCATCTGTGAAAATTTCGTGAACATCGGTGACATTTCACTATGCTGCAGGTTTACCCAATTTTGAAAATGTAAATACAATTTATTGTAAGAATTCCCCTGTATACAAAACAGAAATATAAAGTTGGCGACGAGAATTTTTTAAAGAACCCAACTCATAGCAACATCATGTCACAACAATTATAGAAAACCATTCATCAATTCATGAGAGCTCAATAAGTCCCAGCAGAACTTCAAGAGAATCAGTTGATGAAAAATCAGCGAGAACTCTCTATCTGTCTACAAACTTTGAATCAGAAGACGATTTACCCAAAACTACAGAAGTTAGTTAAGAATGCCGCATGGAAACTATAGGCAATGGTATTAGGGAAATCCACTAGGATCCAGGAAACAATCAAACTTCCGAAGCTTGATAGAAGTGCTATGAAATTTTGTTCACAGAGGATGTCCGAAAAATATCTGATTCAGCGAAAGTGAGACTCTTACCGAGAAAATCAGACTCACAGGTTCATCAACAAAATATATATAAAAATAAAAGATGTTATTGGCAGGAGTGAGTAGTGGTACATGAAAAAAAATTATAAGTTCATGGAAATATCATACATATCTGTCGAAAGGCAGAATTCAAGTTCTGATCTAGTCACGTAAGTAACGCAATCACATACTTCTTTTCCATTCAACCAGATACCAAAGATAAAGTAGTCAAATTTACTGACATGTTTGGAAAGAAAACTTCTATCAGTATATGGAACATGGAATAGTGCAAAACCTTCCATCAAGAATCGTGAAAAAATAATACTATTATCAAGAATCGTGGAAAAAAATTCAAAATCTTCACAAACGTTACCGACTCATACAAACACTTTTCAAGGATCAGAGGTTACTAACTGCTCGATCGGATAAACCACAAGTACCATCATCAATCAAGAACGATAAAGGTAGGGAGGAATCAGGTGAATTCTTTGCAGATATGACCATTTTGTCCTATGCCCCTAAGGAGAACAATAATGTTATTATGGCTTTCTCGTTCAACAGAACTCGTAGTAGAATAAATCCCACTTCTGAAAATTCACAAACATTAGAAGTGATCCCTTTTTATAACAGCACCACTTTTTGTGCTGTTATAAAAAGGTTGACGTGGTCGATAAGATGACTACTTCTCACAATGTAGCACGAGCGACAAAAAGGTGACCACAAATTATATTTTTAACCAAAAAAAAAGAGGAGGTTCTCTAGTCGTCGCGTATATTTTTTTTATGTATGACCACGCATAATATTTTACAGAGTAGTTCAATTTTTGGTTTGGGGCCGACTCAAAATTAGTTATTTCAATTTAGGAGTTCAGTAAGTATTAGGACTGAGAATGTTTATTTTATTTTTTGCTTTTCAGTTCCTTTTCTCGTGGGTTTGATTTCTTGTTGAAAAGTTATTATACGGTATTATGAATATTGAAAATATGAATGCCTTCGCTATCCACAGCAACAATAATCCTTACACATAATATTCTAACAGTAGCTCATCAGGCAATTGCATTCAAACTGAGTGCAAGAAAACATTCTCAGAAGATTTTATCTAGAACTATGTTTTCCAATTCAATATGAATAAGTACCTCCCAAGAGGTTATCTGGAACGATCGAAGATAGTAACTTAAGATTATGAAGACCATGTTCATATTTTCAAACAAATCAATGGCAGGTTATAAATATGAAAAAACACCGATTTCAGAGTGTCACCCTGGAATATTTCCAAACATTTCTCCGTCATTGTAAAGTGGAATTGATTTTTGTCAAAATATATCGAAGACCTAGTGAATGCAGTTTTCGCATATTTCTCACTTTCCGGTCATTTCGGATTTCACTGGAAATGGCTTCGGTTTTGAATTTTTAAATGGAACATTTTTGGATTTCTGAGACAATTCTGGATCAGAATGTGAAACTACTGAAGGTAGATTATTAAGATGATCCTCTATTTCATTTTGGTGAAAACCCAAGTACCTAACCCCTGTTAACTGATCTTGAAACAATATTGGCCCAATTATTCTGCTTCCAACGATACCAGCCCAGACATTGACGCCAAACCTTTCTTGAAAATGACCGTCTCTCATTGCATGTTGATTTTGTTGGACCCAGTACCGAGTATTTTGCTCATTGAACATACCATTATTTGTAAATCGTAATTCGTCGAAAAATAGAATAAAGTTGATAAAATTTGGGTTAACTCTATGATTTCGTAGCAGCCAATCACAAAACACTACCGGTCTATTGCCATCGTCAGCAAACAAATGTTGATGTAACTGATATTTAAATGCTCGATATCCGTGCTTTTTCAGTATTTTATTTTTGCTGATTCGTGACTTATCTGCATTTCTTGACTAATTTCTGTCAAAGAAACCGTTTTATCAACCTCAACCATTCAAGAACGTTAATCTCAGTCTCTCCATTGATGATAAACCTCTGTTCTGCCTCTCAATTTCCTTTTTGCCTGAAACGATTCTCAACATTCGGAAAATACTGATGGGCTGGATGTTGCCGAATGGGATATCTCTGAGCATACAACTCAGCAGCATTCCTTGAATTTCTATAACATTCTCCAAATAATAATAACATATCCACTTTTTCACTTTGGGTATACATGATTTCAAAGAGAAAATTTAAACTGATAAAAACTTTTTTAAAAAAAATTAATCCCACGAAATACGGAACTGAAAAGTAAAAAATAAAATAAACCTTCTTAGTCTCAATAACTAAGCTCCTGAACTAATGTAAGTAACTAATTTTGAGTCGGCGCCAAACAAACAAGCAAATGAATTAGGTAAGGCGTAAAATGATATCATCGAGTTGTGCGGTGACATTCTGATAATTTTTTTGAAGTAATTTAATGATATTTGTTGATTGTTTATTTGGCGCCGTTTCAAAATTAGTCACTTACATTCGTTTAGGAGCTTAGTTATTGAGACTAAGAAGGTTAATTTTATTTTTTACTTTTCAGTTCCGTATTTCGTCGGTTTAATTTTTTGTTCAAATGTTTTTATTTTTCAATTTTTTGTGGCTGAAATCTACTAATCAGTACCTTCTTTTTTTGATTTCTTCCAAAATACTTACTCACCCATCTTACTTCAACTATTACCAGTTAAATAATATGATTATCTACTTTTACTATTTGTTGTAATGTAAATTAGTTTTGTTGTTCTGGTTAGTTTATTTCATTACTTTGTATATCACTTCATTCTCTCATAGAATATAATGATTGTGACGGGTGTAGGAGAAGAAAAATAATGACATTAGCGATCTGTCATTATCATCTACAAATGTGTGCCAAGGTACACAAGTGAAAAATCAATTATTCCCCATTTTTCTACTCGTGAGAGTGGATAATTTCAGTCGAAATCCAGACATGATCAACTATGGGGTATACCCTATCTAATGAAAGAAAAATCATTCAAATCGAAGAACCCAGTACAAAGTTATGCCTGATAGAATCGGTTAACGAACCATAATTCGGGGCGTGAGTGTTCAATATCCTTTATTTCGCTGCTCGTAGGGGTGGATTTCATCTTTAGAATTCAAATGGGACCAACTTCAAAGTACACTCCATCCAGTGAAAGAAGTGTTATCGTGATCGGAGGCCTCAGTAAAAAGTTATGCGTGATCATACATAAAAAAAATACGCGTCGACTAGAGAACCTCCTCCTTTTTGATTTCGTCGGTTAAAAATCAACGAAAATTCAGAAACTTTCACTGTCTGCTCATAAAGCCCACGTCACAGTAATCACCTAAGTTGGTGTTTTGTTTTCCGAAGAATACTTGATTAAAATAATTGCAAAATATTATGCATTATGGCTATCCATGGTACACTTGACAAAAGTAAATAAATTATCCAGTATTTTTCTCAATTATATTTATAAATCAGTATCGTTAGATTCGTCAAAAAATCATTTTTTCGAGAAGTGCTTGTCAAAAAATGGTCGCCATTTGAAAAATAATAGTGAGACACGCAAATGTAATTTTGCCAACTTGTCTTATTCCCATCTATCATACAAGTCACTGGAACTTTGCGATTGTGATTTTCTGAAATCACCTGAAGTCCTCAGATTAGTTTACGTCCGATCAAATACAAATACAAATGCCTTTATTTCCAGTAGACATAACAATGTATGGAATACGTCAGTGTAGACTAACTACTAAATACTAATTACAAATTAGGTACATATCTACATTAGAAAAAAAATAGATGATACCACAATATCATTTCGAAATATCAGATTACACACTGCCATGGGACATATATTATTCAAATCATAAAACTCACCCTGAACCAAAAAATGTTTGAGTTGCTTTTTTAAAGTTATTGAATGACTTACAATCGCGTAGTCTGTTGGAAACATGCAGACCAAGATTATCTGGTGAATTTTTTCCCACATTTAATCTATTAAAGGGGGTGAGTAAATAATTATGGAAACGAGTGAGATGATGGTGAACGTCACTATTCCTTAGATAATCCGCCTTGTTTAAAAATACAAACTTAGAGAGTTCATATACAATAATACTATACAGAGTCATAATTACCAATTTTTTAAACTGATCCCTACAGGATGTAGTCGGGGATAGACCTATTATACACCTAATCATACGTTTTTGTGCAACAAAAATAGCGTGGGTGCTAGATGATGAACCCCGAAAGCAAATACCGTAATGGAGACGTGACGCAACATGTGCACCGTACACATAGATAAGGCCGCTTGATGGCAGAACTCGCTTTAAACATCTTATCATAAAACAGAGGCTGTTTAGTTCAGAACGCAGCTGATCACAATGTTTATTCCAGGATAGATTCTGATCAAGAGTTAAGCCCAAGCAATTAGTGCTCGTAGCTCTACTCACACTCTTTCCCCCCACCTGAATAGTAAGGTCGAGATCTTGTTCATTCTGGGGTGTGTGAAACCGTAAATGAGAAATTTATCAGAATTTGAATATGAGGAGTTCTGGCTGAACCACTCAAAAAGCTACCTCAACCCAGAGTTACAGGACATCCCCATCGGAATTGGAGACAATGAAGGAAGAATTGTCCGCGTACAGCGAGACTGTCCAACCATCATGTATAATTGAACTGATGTCATTTATATAACATAAAAACAAAACAGGGCCTAAGACGGACCCCTGCGGCACTCCTAGGTCAACACCTGAAGTTTCGGATTTAAACGACCACCCAGATTAGTGTCAAGGTGAGAAAACGAGACAAATTGTTGTCTTTGCACTAGGTAGCTTGAGAGCCAGCACAGAGCTGGTCCCCTGACTCCGTATGCCTCCATCTTGACAAGCAGGAGTTGGTGGTCGACACAGTCAAACGCCCTGTTGAGATCGCGGAATATTCCGGCAGGGCATTCGCCTGCCTCTAAATGGCACACCAACTCCTTGTAAAAATGCTGGATGGCGGTCATAGTAGACAACCCCGTTTGAAAACCAAACTGGTAGGGGAAGAGTATGTTATTCGTCCTCAAAAAAGATTCCAAACTGTTGAAGAAACAATATTCGAAAATCTTCGAGAATATAGATATAAGGGCCACAGGCCTATAATTTTCAACCCTGTATTTGTCTCCCTTTCTCAAAATTGGAATAAATGTCAGGAAATTGACCCTGTATAAAGCTCAAATTTATAATGATAGTTAAATTAGGTGCAAGCTGTACAATTGTACTACGAATAAGCAATCCTGATATTTCATTAAAGCCAGTGGATAATTTATTTTCGATTTTGTTATTTACGAGTGAGATCAATTCACCTTCCGAGAATGGTGTCAAAAAAATACTGTTTATATTCTGGTTGAGAGGGGGAAGTGGATGCAGACCATCCTTTATTTTACTTACCACATCGTCATCGTCACCTAGATGCAATATTGAAAGTGACTCTAAAAGAATGAAGTAGTCGTAAAAACTTTTTAAAATGTCACATTCTGCTCCAGAATTGTACGGAAATCCAAAAATGTTGAAATATACAGGGTGCTCCATTGAAAAATTCAAAAACCAGAGCTATTTACGGTGACACCGTAAGTGACCGAAAAGTCTAAAATATGCTAAAATTCTCCTCTTCACATACAATTTACCGATACCAAATCTCATTTCAATACACCCAATTTTCTAGAAGTTATGACTTGTCTAATAGATTCGTTGACACCCAGTTTATAATATCATTACATTAGTTGTTGTCTGCATTACTTACTACGTACTGGTGAGGGATAAAAAATCCGAAATAGCTGGTCAACCCAAATTGGGTTGATTGAAGTGCTTCATAACAAGCATTCGCAAACTAACCTCGTATTCTCGTATTGGGAGGCTCTGCACGATCATTCATTGGATATAATCCAACGTTCGTCGAGGCATTATTCAGCTGAGTTGTTGGTTTTCGATGGATATTCGACACACTTGACTGGCTTCTCGTAGTTTGGGGTTATTTAACAATGAGATTCCCTGATTCAAGCAGGACATCTCTTGGCATTTGCAAACAAGCGCTGTTTTTCATTCTACCGAAATTTTCGAAATATTCCATTTGAGTGGGTATCGATGTACAACTCCATTACCAATCAAGTAATGAATGATTGTGTATTGCATTTATCCATTTAGTCCGAGCGTTCACCTACCCTTGCCCCCTCCACAAGAGACGCACATCTCTTCACTGTGAAAATTTCCGAAATTTGAACGGCAATAACGCCAAAACTGTATGATGCGGCAACGCCTTACCCCCTCGGCTATAGTCTATTTCGTGTAATTTTCAACCTGTAGATTGCTTGCAACGACATTTCCAGAAAATAGATTCGAGCTATTGCAATTTGCATATGGATGGGATGAAGATTCACAAACCCTCATTCATTCCTCATCAGATACAAAACTGCGAGTGCTGTGCATTATTCATTGAATTTTACATCTACATGTCCTACAAAACTTCAACTGCCAATAGGTATTCATCCTACCAAGACCAAAAATTGCAAACGAGATGTTTCTGATACCAGCCCTGTTCAGCAAATTGGTTTATGAAAGTGAATTATAAAACGACTCTGTAATGTGCCGGCTAGCTTCTTTCAGGGTAGTATGCTTACAAAATAAATTTGCATCGGTGTCTATATCTTGGTGTAGAACAATCCTTTATAAACAGGATTATTACAACGAACAAGGAACACAATGAGAACTCTATAACTTTCAACCAAATCAAAATTACGATGAAAGTTCACAATTTGCAACAGAGAATATTTCATGACACCCGATGTATTTTCCACTTGAATTTCGACCGTTGGCAACATCACAATTGACTACAATTGTGGTTCCGGTTTCTCTAGTACTTCGGAAAAATCTTCATTAAATATAGTCTATATCCTATTATTTTCGCTATTTTTCTCTCTTGAGTGAGTTTGCCCCAATCTTCCCCTTTCTAGCTGTCTATTCTCTGCTCTATCCCAGTTCTCACGATTTCCGCGACTGTCTGGCTGATTATTATATCTACGCGTCCTCCATGGTTCCGATAATTGATTTGCTATACCTTCTTCAACAGCATCAATTTTTCTTAAATGAGATTCTATATCATCAATTGTTCGGTACCCGGAATTTATTTTACCGCGACGGATTTCTGGCGAAAAATGGTTAATACTCATTTTAATTTATTCATCCTCAGGAATAGGGTTACAAAAATATCTAGCCTCTTCAACCAGTTTCAAAAAATGATCCGCCTGAGACAATCTTTCGTATATTCCAAATTTCATTTTGGGAAGGCCTCTCTTTCCCGTTCGATTTCCCAATGTCGTTCTAAAAACTTTTTGGTAAAATCATCGAAGTTATCGAATTTTTTATTTCAGCCCAATCTGAAGCACTTCTCGCCAAACAATTTTTTGCCTATAATGTTTTTTTTTCATTCGGAATAATAACTTTTAATTTTTTTCTATATACGCTACTGGATGCAAAATTTCCTTGGGTATAAAATGAAAATTTTGACCCCCTAAGTCCTTCAAAATCGTAATATATTTTTTTTGGAAGGTGTGTTTGCTCGAGTTCGTTTTCCGTCCAAATTAGACCCACTACTATTGTTATCAGTAGCGGTCTTTACAGCCCTATCTTTTACCTGATTTACCACATGTGCTGAAGGACCCTACACTTTTTCCAAGATATTCACATTACCATAATCTGGGTTATGGTTCAAAGCCATGGTGTGATGAGCTAATGAACAAGTTTTTTTTAAATTTCTAATATTACTTTTATGGGAGGTAATTCTGTCTTTCAATTTCCTTTTGGTTTGGCCAATGTACAATTCACATTGAGGACAAGGGATACAATAAACCAAATTCGAATTGTCTACTAGAGGATCTTTGTCTTTTAACTTTGAAAAAATATTGTTCAATACGATTTGGTTTTTGTAAGCATTTTTGATGTTAGGAATCTTGGAAAATAATTTGTTGAATTTATAATTTGAAGATTCTATATGTTGCAAAGAAAGGTAAAACGTTGGTTTATTGTTATTATTAGAATTAACTATATTATTATTGTTATTGTTGTTTGGGTGATCAATATCAATGGAAGACCTACTGAAAATCAATTTATAAACAAGTATTCGTGGGTATCCACTATTAATGAATAGTTGCGAAAGTTTTTGTAGTTTGATAGTTCGTAGTGAAGTGTGACTTGTTTTAATTACTCTATCTTTCATGCACAAAACCAGATTTATCTTTTGTCTGTGTTGACGATATGATTCGTAATGTAAGAATCTTCCTGAAGCACCTGGTTTGGTATACCAGCTGGTGATTAGAGTATTGTCTGCCCTTCTGATTACTTTTGTATCTAAGAAGGGGACACTCTGTTCGATGTCTTCTTCTTCGATGGTAAATTGTAGTTTTTCATGGTTAGAGTTAAAAACAAGTAACAATTCTTGTAATTTGTCCTGAGGGGCACTTAATATAATGTCATCTACATCTCGAATCTAAAAAGGATTCTTCCTTAACTTAGACAGTCGTAACCTTCACACCTTCTATATATCTATATATATATATATATATATATATATATATATATATATATATATATATTCATATATATATATATATGTATATATATTTTCCCCATAATAATTGTTTTTAAAGTTTTTGATACACGGGGCCAACAATTTTTTTTTTATTGTGGCATCTTTACTATGATCATCAGCCCTTGTGGGTAAGTGTTTGTAACTGACTCCATACGCCAATGTAGAAGCAGCACTATTCATTTGTACTCACTAGTGAATCATCGAGGGACATCCTCAGTCCGACTTTAGGATTAATAATAATTCAAACTCTCAATTTTATATGAAAAAACTCGCTTTGAGTGAGCATCAAACCTGGTATCCTTTGAAATGTTTTTTGTGTTGAATTGCGAGCAGAATCATTTAAGAAAATGGGCGCTACCAATTATTTAGCGGCATCTTACATACAAGAAGTTGTTCGAAGACAGATGCGCCATTTCATTTAAATGGACTGGTTCAATCAGAAAAGTAATTGGTTGAGATTTATGATTTACCCTAAGTATGTATGCCATTAAATAAACGTTGTGGGATGTACTTGGAAACCACTATAAAAAATACGCACCAAAACATCTACCTTTGTGGTGGTGTGGAAATGAGATGAACGGTTGACTGAATCTTTCTGATAGTTGTTGCGATATACGTTTGTACCTCTGGTTCAATTCTTGCATGCATAGATCATCTCAAATAAATATTTGTCTGCTAAAAATGTATATTCATTTAGTGAAAACCGAGGTAATGACTATTATAAGATTTATACTTTTCAATATACCTAGTATAGAACTCGCTCTACATGTATTTTGTGAAGTAATCACCTTAACAAAATAGGTACCCAGTATTTGAATTATACCTACACAAGAATATGGAAAATTATCAATTTTTTTGGGGGTGATAGGGCAGTGGGTAAACGCTTATCTGGTATCGAAAGATCCCAGGTTTGGTACTCACTCAAAGCGAGTTCTAACATATAAAGTTGAGAGTTTTAATATATTAAAGTATAAGTGGATAAAAAGAGCTTTTAAACACGCGCGATTTAGAGCAAGTGTTTTTAAGACCAGTTATCCACGAATACTTCACGCAATTTTTTCTATTGGTGCACTTTGAAATCATATATACAAGTATTATTACCGCGTAAATCTAGTGATATATATGAAAAAAAATATGAAAAGTTCTTCAAATGGATGGAGGAGCAAGAGGTATCACATATAAATGAACGAGTTGTTAGTAATATTTTATTTGACGTTACAAGGTACTCCTGTCAGATCAACCATCAAAAAATTAAAAAAAAGCTCGTTTTTTTAAGTTCGATTCAAACACCTGAGGCGCGCTTTGAATGGGTAAAATGGGGCACCAATAAAAAATTTCTCATTAATCTTGATGTCGGACTGGGGATGTCTCTCGATGATTCACTGGTGTGTACAAATCAACAGTGCTGCTTTTACGTTGGCGTAAGGAGCTAGTAACAAACACTAACACAAGGGCTGATGACCATAGTAATAATTGCCACAAAAAAAAATTGTTGGCCCCGTGTATGAAAACTTCAAAAACAATTATACGGGAAAGATATATATATATATATATATATATATATATATATATATATATATATATATATATACTGATATACTTTGTAGGTAACTATTTAACCATCAAATCACCCTGTACATTGAAAATTCTTCCGATTATGCATACATGTTATAATGTTACTCAAAAGTCACTAAAAAAGTTCTCGTTTTAGTAATTTCAAAGCCTAATTATTTTTTGTATAGTTGGCTGTATGGCTCATCCTGTATGAAAAGTAATGATAGCGAAATATCTTAGACTCGGAACTGTAAACAACCAGGTATTAATTAATAATTTCTCTGTGACGGAACTGTAGAATTATTGAGTGTTTGCAAAAACCTATTGTGATTTATCCGTGAATAACCCTGTAACAGTAAATATTCTCAGCTGAACCTTTCCATGTACATCTAACCAAAACTCATATTGATTTCATGAGCGCAAAATAAAATCAATCCAATTTTTTTAGGAAAAAACTGATAAAATCAATAATTATTTACTTTAACGCCCTGTATCTCGAAAACTGGTCATAGTATCGGATGTAGAATTCATACCTCTCAAGATTTTATGAAAATCATTATATAGTGAGAAAATAGTTACATTTGACTGGGGAAATTTTAGAATACAGGTTGTTCATGGTACTTGTACTTTCCTCAAAATAGAATATCTTCCTATAAATAAACCACCTTGAATATTTTGGAGATTAGAGACACACATATGTTTGTGGTTCTACCTTTTTCAAAAATCAATCCATAAATACAGGGTTTTGAATTGATCCTAAAAAAAAATTGTCTAGTGGTTCTCTCTATGACACACCCTGTAAAAGAAATGTGTGTTGACTACTGGGCTACAGGGTGTTGTGAACTAACACACCACACCTGTAGTACCAGACGTTATTCGTTAGGTTGGAAAAACGGTATTAAGAGCAATCGACTGTCTGAAGAAGGTCGATACTGAAACTAGGTCTGGAGCGGCTCAGATCTGATTTCATTTCTCTTTGAAATGGGTGTTTATTAGGAAGTACTATTCAGAAAGATTCGAAAGTGTTATTCATAAAAGAAAAAAATAAAGGACCGCACTCATAAAATGTTAAAATGTATTATAATTTAATAAATCACTATTCTAAATCTCTATGGACGAAGGATGACAATGATATTCATACAATGCAAACTAATGTAGCGTATTGGCAGATAATTCTGCAATGGGCTTCTCAATAGAAATACTTTTACTAAAAGAAATCTTGCAATCAAGTGCTGCAAACGACTAACAATAATTCTCTTTTGAAAACTTGGTGATCTTGAAAACTATGGACATACTTTATAGACACATACATTTTATGGGTTGGGTTTTGCCATAAAACATAAATCAGAAAACAAACATGAGACTCACCCTGTTTAACACTTATTCACTGGATGTAGTTTTAAAAGGCAATTAGATTAGACTTCATTATTCGTTTTTCCCCGTCAATCGGTTATTCTAATTAATTCGTCCGGTTATTCGTATCAGTTAGGTTTTCTAAGTGATCGTGAACCATTGAAATTGCTGAAATCCCGTTATTATCTCTGTTTTGGCTTTTAATTTTGGAAACTATACTGTTCCTCGTGTTTTACTAGAGCTCAATCTTGATTTGAATCGGCTGAGTTTCTATGTTTGCTGAAGTTAACTACACCGGTTTGGAAACTCTCATTATTATGGCACGATACTGTAATTAGACTGACTTTTTAACCTAACTTTTGCGAATGGCATATTCTCGTGTTCATGTGGAATACCAAATCGAACTACCTATTGTTGACATGAACTCACGCTTTATTGATCTTCAACCGGGAGCTTATTAGGGCGGGGCTTAAGTGTGTTTATGTGCCGTGACATCGTAAAACTGATAAGGGTCACGTTCTCGCTTAATTATGTTATAATTGGATAATATATTTACGGTAGCTGTCGCTCTATCGCGGAATTAATGACCCCATGTCATCGAATTTGGACGGTTGTTTGAAATATGGATATGTTTTGTTTCGGTAGTAAATAAACTGAGTTTCTTATCTCCTGGGAATGTACCCAGTAGCAATCAATAATCGTTGTTTACGCTTCTAGTTGAATGATTTATGCGTCCGGTCTACAGGGATATTTCTTGATTATTTTTAAAAAGCATTTTATTTGTCTCCCGATAACAACGTATGGTTTTACGATCTTGCTTATCATTTTCATTCAGCAAATTCCATTTGCCACTGTTTATCAAGAATATTAGTTGTTTTTATCGTAGAAAAAATTTCTCTTTTTTACCAAAAACTCGTCCCAACCCTCTAAAAAGTTTGACAAACTCAAAAAATTTTTTTTTTTTCAAATAACTCACTTTCACCAAAAAAGCAAAAAATTTTAATTCTGTGTAATCCTTTTCTAGTGAAAATTTTATAAGTCTTCTTTGAAATTACAAAAGGACCGGTTTACATCTTCTAAGGATAATTTCTCTATTCCAAGTTTAAACCCCTTCTCAGTTTAATTCTAATTTTTTTAAAATAACATCAAATAATCATCAAACACCAATAAGTCTCTTTTCTTCCTGGGTTTTCCATCCAAGGTTTTACTGCCTTCTTAACGGGGGATTTTTTTTCACTTCATTCCGGTGGGCTCAATTTAACTCTCCTTCGGGATCCTTGGGGAATTTTCCGCTACGCTGGTTTAATTTCAAGGGTACAATATTTTTTCCTTCTTTTATCCCTTCTCTAACCACTGGCTTTTTGGGTTGTAAACCTTCCACGTTTTCGGTCAGCACTCGTGATAATTGTTGGTATCGGGAGCTGACGATAACACAGCCTTTTTTCTGTTCAGTGCAAGTCATTCTTCTAATTTTAAATGGTGTTTGGTTTCGGTGGTCCGGGGGGTAATTCATTGTTTAAAAAAATCTTCGTTCCTGGGACCCTATTTTTTGGGTCCAAATTTAAACGGTGATTTGTTTAGTGAAGGTGTTTAACATTCTTGGATTGAACTTCACCATCTTAATTCATTTTCTAATTCTTGGTCTCATCATTTCCTTCGCCTGCTTTCGTTTTCCCTGCCATCGTTTCAGGATATTTTTTTGGGTTTCAACAATAATACCCGATTTCCTAAAAAACCCCATAAGGGAAAATTTTATCAATATTTTACTTGATTACAATTGTAAACGCCCGGATGTTCTGATTTATTTTACAAACCAAACACATTTTCCGAAAATCGTGATTATTTATTTATTGGTAACTCGGCGATTCGATATTCTAAAACTGTTTTTTTGCATTAATTTTCATAAACATATCGCGTTTGTGGTTTGTATAGTCTGTAACCCCGTACAGTGTTTCATTTCATTTTTTTCGTCCATTCTTCGTTTTTTTTCTATGACCTGTAATGAACTATATCCGTCTCAAAAATAGCTTTGCTTGAATTTCCCGGGAATTTACTGTGTTTTTTTACATCAAAACCCGATAAAATTGCCCCTGTTCGCGTTTCACGTTGTCAGTTGATTCTCTTATATATTTTTTCAGTTTGTTCCCGTACTATGATACAATTAATTAAATTCCGTTTTCATTAAGGTATCGGTAGATTTCCGTATTTTTATTCATTCCAATTTTTACAAATTCCTCGTAGCTATAAATATGTTTTGGCAAATTAACCTTCAGGGATTTTTTCAATTTTTCTGCGTCTTTTGCAGTCTGCTAAAACTATAATAATTACCATACTATATATACGTTCCTACATTCTGGTGCATACTAAAATTTTCTTGTTTACTGATATTTAACTGATTGAACCAAATTTTCATGGGTGTCATTTGAACAGTGCCGCGTGTCATGGGTTGTGTAAGGGGGGAATTTATGTTCAGAAATGCTTTTCATTTTCTTTGGACATTTCATTTGGCTGACATTTTTCTATATTTTCGGCATTAACTATTGGTAATTCATCTGGCATATTTTCTTTAGTTTGTACTAAAACGATCTAATTTTACCTCATTTTTTCTTGTGTCGCTTGTCGAACGCTTCCATTCATATACTTGTTGAATCGATCATCGTTTATTATTTGACTCTCTGTTTTTTTTCACTGGTTGGAGTTCAAAATCAACGTGCGATGTCTTTTAAATTAGATTTTCTTTCTGTCTGGCTAAAAGTTCTAATCTTTTTCACTTCGGGATTTATTTCTTTCTTTACTTTCGTATCTATATTAAAATCTTCCCCTATGCTTCGTTTCTCGGCGTTAAAATCCATTTCTGCAATACTCAGTAATTTCGTATCTTCGGAGTTCACTATACTTTTGTTGAACTTTACATACATTCAAAATCTGGGCGGTAGGATTTTTGTCCTTAGGCAAGAAATTTTCATCCTTGTGATTTACGACTGTAGAAAAAGTCTTATCTTTGGCGACTGTTATTCCTAGGTGCTTGGCAGATTCCAACTTCCTGGTGGATAGAGCATCTCCCTGGGTGATTCGTAACTATCTCTCAAACTATCTTCCAATGATTTACTATTTTCTACATTTATCACCTTCCTTCGATTCCTTGATGCATTAACCGTTGCAATTTCCGTTCTCCTGAATATGTCTGGCTACTTCCTGGAATATTTTCACTTTCAAAAAGCTTTCATACCAACTTTTCCATTTTCTGACTATAATTTTCTTCATCCTCGCTGTAGTGCTGTATGGGCAATGTTCCGTTACATCTCTCCGTTCCTTCAGGTAGGAAATGCTCGTTTGTACCTATCGTAGGCATTTCCTGTCGACTTCCTGGACTATCGGTCCTAATGTACAGAGTGCGTCGGTTTTCCATTTTCCATAGGTGGCACTTTTCTAAATTCCTCTCTTCTCTCTTGTTGCTCGTTTAAACGCATGTTTCGCTTTTCTCTTGTTCCAGACGATTTTCCATATTCTTCAATTTCAACTATTTCTTTGCAGATAGTCTCCTTTAAATCACCAGTCGCTGATATCTTTGAAACTGTTTTTCTAAACCTGGTGTCACAATTAAATCCCCGGTCCCTGATATCTCTATTTGATTCGAAGTTGTACGTCTCGTTTCATGGCATGAAACTCTGTTTAAGAATACTTCGCGGATTGATTTGGGGCCCTCCTTTTCAATTCTAGTTTTTCTACAGAATTCATCCAATCGTTCATCATGATCGTGACATCTCTCAATCGTTTTCTACTTCTTCAAATCTCTTTTGCAACTTCCTCTGTTCGTCATCCGATTCGTTTGGCATATGTGTTGGATTTTCTTTTTCAACTCGATAATTTCCCTGATAAATCATTTGATTTTCTCTCCAATCAATTTGCACGTCATATTTTCGTAAAAATCTAATCCCAGTGTTATTTCAGTACTACGATGATCATTTTCAACTATTAAGAATTCATGTTCAATCGTTTTTCCTTCCTTTACTTTTATTGGTAATATAACCGAGCCAATATAATGAGTGAAATTTCCTTGTCTTTTTCTGAGGTAGATACGGCAAATCATAATTTAATTTCATACCTCTACCAATATTGATATTAGCCACTGATATGAGGATCTCATATCTACGGATATATCTCAAAATTCCTGCTATTTCTAAATTAATAACATTTTTCTGTTCATCGTCGATTAGTATATTTTCCTCTTGCCTCGCACTATTTAAATAGTTTTTCCGGCAACCTTCATCTGAGGCTTGTTGAAAGCTGCCATTCCATTTAAATTCCTGTTATATTTTGCCTTTTTTTCCATAACTATTTCCTGTTTGCTTTCTATAATTGATTCTCCTAAAATTTCCTCGTTCATTCCTGCTTCTATGAGATTGAAATCTATTTTCTTTCGAATTGTTAGAAAATTCTGTTCTATATTTATTCATTTTTCCATATTTTTTAAATCGTTTTTTCCTTAGCGTAGTTGGAAAACCATTTTCCTGAATCATTCAATCTCTTCTTTTGAAAACTATTCCTATTTGGGCAACGATATGACTATATGTCCGACTTCTTGACATTTAGGCATACGCAATTTTCATATAACAATCTCCTGCTGTGTGACCTTTTCTGTTACAATGTGTGCACAATATTATATTCGCATTGAAAGTTCTGAAATTTCTATTCGGTGTATTCGTAATTTGCTCAATTAATTCTTCTTTTTCTGCTAATGTGATGGCTTCTTCTAAACTGACAGGACTTTCAGATAAAACTTTTTTTCTAACAGGATCTAACAATCCAATGGCAAATTGAACCAAAATATCCTGCTCGTATTTTGCTCTAATACATTGTCAATTCTATTATTTCCTGTGAGGTGCCTTATCTTTGATGCACATATTTTTAATCTTATGAAAAAATTCCTAACTGATTCATTCTTTTCTTGATAACAATTCAAAATTCTTTTTGTTCTTCTCAGGTACTTTCAATTTGCTAAACTGCTTCAATAATTCCTTTTAATTAATTGCCAGTTGTCGGTATTTTGTAAACTATATTCTGCTTCAATAAATAATCTAGCGATACCTTTCAGTTTTAATCTAACTATAGAACTTATTTGACTGTCTGTCCATTTTGCTACAGCTGCCAAATTCTCAATTTCACTGAATAAAATCTTTGATTTCTGTTGTACCCTTATAAAAGGTATATTATCAAAGTGATAGTAATTGCGGCTCATACCTAACCCACGGCACTGTTGTCTGAGTTTCCATGATTTAATTATTTTGATAAAATCTTCATTGATTGAAAATAAAACTTCAATTGCCTTTTCGAATACTTCCTGAGTTTTGATCGGTATAAACGCTATATCTATTTATTTTCCCAATATCATGTTTGCAAAATAACAACGATATTATACTAAACTATTTTCACAATTTTTCTACTCATTTACTTCTGTTCAAATTAGTCTTTTTTCCACTGACACTTATTTGTAAAAATAAAAAATTAAAATATTTATTAAAAAATTTCAAATTAAATTTTTGTTTGACACTTTTTTTTTTCTTTGGAAAATATCATATATGCGTTAATGTACTTCCTCAATTATTACTCGCACACCTGACATCAATGTTGAACACTGGGCTACAGGGTGTTGGGAAAACCCCACACCTGACACCAATGTTGACTACTGGGCTACAGGGTGTTGTGAACTAACACACCACACCTGTAGTACCAGACGTTATTCGTTAGGTTGGAAAACGGTATTAAGAGCAATCGACTGTCTGAAGAAGGTCGATACTGAAACTAGGTCTGGAGCGGCTCAGATCTGATTTCATTTCTCTTAAATACCGGAACATGGGCTGTTTATTCAGGAAGTACTACCGTTCAGAAAGATTCGAAAGGTTATTCATAAAAGAAAATAAATAAAGGACTGCACTCATAAAATGTTAAAAATGTATATATATATTTAATAAAACTTCACACAATTCTCTCAAATCGTCTATGGACGAAGGATAGACAATGATATTCATACAATGCAAACTAATGTAGCGTATTGGCAGATAATTCTGCAATGGGCTTCTCAATAGAAATACTTTTACTAAAAGAAATCTTGCAATCAAGTGCTGCAAACGACTAACAATAATTCTCTTTTTGAAAACTTGGTGATCTTGAAAACTATGGACATACTTTATAGACACATACACATTTTAATGGGTTGGGTTTTGCCATAAACATAAATACAGAAAAACAAACATGAGACTCACCCTGTTTAACACTTATTCACTGGATGTAGTTTTAAAAGGCAATTAGATTAGACTTTATTATTCGTTTTCTCCCGCGTCAATCGGTTATTCTAATTAATTCGTCCGGTATATTCGTATACAGTTAAGGTTTTTCTAAGTGATCGTGAACCATTGAAATTGCTGAAATCCCGTTATTATCTCTGTTTTGGAAGCTTTTACAATTTGTGGAAACTATACTGTTCACTCGTGTTTTTACTAGGAGCTGCAATACTTGATTTGAATCGGCTGAGTTTCTATGTTTGCTGAATTTTTGTTCACTCGTGTTTTTACTAGGAGCTGCAATACTTGATTTGAATCGGCTGAGTTTCTATGTTTGGAATACCAAATCAGACTACCTATTGTTGACATGAACTCACGCTTTTATATGATCTTCAACCGGAGCTTATTAGGCGGGGCTTATGTGTTTATGTGCCGTGACATCGTAAAACTGATAAGGGTCACCCGTTCTCGCTTAATTATGTTATAATTGGATAATATATTTACGGTAGCTGTCGCTCTATCGCGGAATTAATGACCCCATGTTTATCGAATTTGGACGGTTGTTTGAAATATGGATATGTTTTTGTTTCGGTAGTAAATAAAACTGAGTTTCTTATCTCGCTGGGAATGTACCCAGTAGCAATCAATAATCGTTGTTTACGCTTCTAGTTGAATGATTTATGCGTCCGGTCTACAAGGGATATTTCTTGGTAATTATTTTTAAAAGCATTTTATTTGTCTCCCGATAACAACGTATGGTTTTACGATCGTATGCTTATCAGCTGTTTCAGTCTAGCAGGTGGTCCATATTGACCTTTACTGTTTATCAAGAATATTACGTTGTTTTGTATCGTAGAAAAATTTCTCTGTATTTACGTGGCTTAACATGTGTACTGTGCAATATTTTCTCGTCAAAATACTATATCGAGGAGAAACTATCAAAAATATGCTTCCTTGACGTCACAGTAGAGAAAGTGAGATTTTGCAAAAAACTACCGTCATACATTTGTTAATCACCCGGCAAATATAAATATTTTTAATTGTCCGTATTTACTAATGTTTTACTGAAACATGTAGTGAAGGTGTATATGCAACAGAACATCAATCTATCTCGTTAAAGGAAAAAAAATCCGGAAAACTGGGCAATTCTCAACTTTAACACCCCGTATCTAGTAAATTAGTCATAGGATTTAGTTGCGCCTAATGACACTTTTGGTTACTAGGTCGAGTACAACAACATACCAATGTTTCAGAAAATTTTACCGGTCGCCACTTTACATAAAAAAAGTGCAGGGTCCTTTGTAACAATGAAATGAATATCTAACATATTATTTTCCGTAATGTTCGTCAAACGGAACATTACTTCAGACAAATTGTCGAAAAGACTTGCATTTAATGTTTGAATCCCCTTCATTATCTTTATTTTTCTTAGGTATTTCCACTTTTTCAAAATGTTGACAATCCTCAACAAAATGGATTGATCTCACCCAGTTCTTCATACGTCGACTTTCTCCAAACAGGTACTGTCTCTGATGATGCGAAATTTTCGCTCGCTGAGGATGCTGTACTTCCAGCTGCTGACGATGCTGTACTTCCAGCTGATCGGTTCATTCGCTTCGGTTTTGGCTTATTGTGGCAATCAACATGTGACCCGCTACAATGCTTTCTGGAGGTCCACTTGTCTGACGTCAGTACACTGTACTGCAAATCGTAGCCTGTCGATGAGCGCCAAATGTAATGTGCCAGCTAGCTTCTCTTAGGGTAGTATGGTGACGAAATAAATTTGCAACGGTGTCTATGTCTTGGTGTTAATCAATCCTTTATTAACAGGATAATTACAACGAACGAGGAACACAATGAGAACTCTATAACTTTTAACCAAATGAAAATTACGATAAAAGCTCACAATTTGCAACAGAAAATATCTCATGACACCCGATGTCGGTCTCTGTCATAGCCCGACCGTCTGTCTGAAATCCTCGCAAACTTTCTGCTGTCCACAAACAGTGGAACAAATTTGATATTTCGCAACCAATGTACTTTTGACAAAAATCCTGAAAGAAGTCGATTTTTGTTTTTAAATTCCGATTTTTGAATGTATATTCTGAAGAGGTTATGTCACTGGTTTTGACGTGGTGGGGTAATCGGTAACTTTTTTAATTTGAAATAGACGTCTCGTGATACTTCATCGTGATACTGCATTCAATGATAATAAATAATTTGATTTGTCAGTACAGGGTGAACAATAATTTATATTTTATTTAAATGTTGTATTTTGTTGGATATAAAGTTATTCTTTTATACTTCATCTGAAAGATCTTTGAATACTCCATTCAGTGATAATAAAAAAAGTTGAGAGGTGTCAAGGGACACCCGGATGGAACGAAGTTCCTTTCGATTAATTAGTGAAGGAATTGTAATAGAATTTTATTTTTTTAAGTTGTAATAATATTTTTTTTATAATTATCAAATATAATGTAATATGAACTTAATCAGTAGGCTCAATTTCAGTACATTCGCATTGATATTGTTATATTAAAATATAATTTGCTTTTGAATTTATTAAAGTTATGACGCGTACACTTGCTAAACACACAATAATGAAGAGATTATAACGCGTATGACTTGGTTAGCATAATAGTAAAGGGGGGTTTTAATGCGTACTTGCTAAAAATACATAAGCATTTATTATTGTCTGTATAAAATCTCTACTTACCTAACTCCATCAGCAATATCCGGAACTTGTGCAGAAACACTGTCAGGATTCATTATTGTTATTATTTTTTATTATTTATTTTGTACAAAAAACCTGTATACACTCAACAAAAATAATCGTCGCGACACCACACTGTTCAATGCGAAATAGAAAGACGAAACGAAAATAACTGGCTTGTTCTCAATGAAAGAGAGAGAGAGAGACAGACAGAGAAACATGCGCACGCCGCACGGCTTACAACTACAGCAAAAAGTGTCGTTACAACTTTTGGTCTTAATTTATTCCGTCTAGCCCTCTTTCGCAACGCGCGATAAGGAACTTCGTTTAAATAATTTGATTTGTTTTTACAGGCTGAACAAAAATGTATATTTCATTTAAATGTATTTTGTTGGATATAAAGTTATTCTCCTACTGAAATAAAATATCAATTCTTGTTCACCCTGTACAAACAAATCAAATAATTTATTATCATTGAATGCAGTATTGGAAGACCTTTCAGATAAAGTAGCACAATACATCTATTTCAGCTCAAAAAAGTTACCGATTACGTCACCACGTCAAAACCAGTGACATAACCTCTTTAGAAAATACATAAAGAAATCGGCATTTGAAAACAAAAATCGACCTCTTTCAATATTTTTGTCAAAATTATATTGCTTGCGAAACAGTGGCGGATTTACATATTTGCCGCCAGTAGACCATTCAAATTTTGCCGCCCTTACCAAACTCTACAATTCGATATCTTAGTTCACAATCATATTAATTACAATTTTTTGTCAATGAAATTGTAACTTTATGATTTGTACACTACCGTCCTAATTACACCACCTTTTTCCCGTAATTAGTATGATTGTGAACTAGGGGATCGATGTGTCAGTTCCTAGATTGCACAAAAAATTGTTTTTAGGTATATTTCTGGACTACTAATGAGGTGGGGTAAGGCATACCTTAATACTACTCACACAATAATATACATTCGGTAAACGTAATTGAATAAGCGTCACGATTTTGAATTTTGAAGGACGGATAGAAGTACGTAGCCAGAGGGGAAGAAAGAAAGAGAAGAAGTACGCTATACTTATTTTCTATCTGAATATTATTTTGTTCTCTTTGTGCTACATTGTTGAGATCGTGTGCGCATGACTGTATTTTAGATGCGGTATTTTTTTAAATTTTCAAAGAACTAGGTGACATGTTATTGTTATTATAAATATTGGCTTGAGAAAAATGTTTGTTGGCAGTAAAATATATGAATGTTAAGCCTAAAAAATATAGTTAATGAACGCATCAAAAACTTACATAAAATCGACCAAGAAAAAATCGATAGATCAGAAGAAACATTCTACTTTAAATTTAAAATTTGACTTCAGAATCAAATTTAGAATACGCTCCGCGAAGCGGGCGGAAATTGACTATTATATATTATATTTCAAGTAGTATTTTTATCGTGAATTTTGCATCTGATGATTCGATGCTATCAATTACTTTTTTACACAAAATCTGCGAATTAAAAAATTATAACTCATATTTTACGCAAACTTTTCTCATTTAAATGTTTTAAATACGAACACAAAAATCTGAATACCTAAACTATTTCACTCTTTATCTTTCTCCCAGTATCTGACATCTATCTGTTATTATTAATTATCAAGTCTTATAAATTTTAAATTTAGATTCCCAAAGAAGTTTCACTTTTGACATGTGCATTCTGTACACACGCTCTTTTTTCAAATTTCTATAAGACATAAAAAAATCTGTCCCCAAATTTGCCGCCATAGGCTTCAGCCTACTCAACCTACTGGTAAACCGCCACTGTTGCGAAATATCAAATTTGTTCCATATTTTAGCCGCGCACTGTATATCCGAACAAAACAGGGGTGGTGTACTTCAACTTCATCAACAATATAGTAATATAGTTTTTGCAATGCATTATAAATAGTTGATGATATGGAACCCTTAGTGTGTGAGTAACACTCGCACTTCACCGCTATTTATATATCGAATATATATTCAAAATACGTGTGTTATATGGCACCTCCAGAATCATCCTGTAAAGGAGAAGCAGGACCTTTTTTTCGTTTGACATAGCAATTTTCATAGTCGGAAGTAATGTCTAGAGATTTCCTATCGATTTCTTCTGTAAACGGTACGTGTTTTCTATAATAATTCACTTATTTGGCATATAACTGTGTTGAAATAATGAGGAGAAAATAAATACGCTATAGTGAAAACATCGAAAATGATACCTCGAGGTTTCTAAGTGTGACAATCTGAATTATTCAAACAGATGCCACGACAAACTGTGAATATTCAGTTGAGGAAACTGAAATGTGTTCCTGAACAGAAGTCTTATGATTTCGTAATTAAATAATCTTGTAAACGATTTCATCAATTTTATGAAGAATAGAATCATTTGGAAAACTTTGGGATCTTCGAAGAATAAGATAGATTGGAGAATTTGTTAACTGGGTGTAAGTGACCCTACTCGTACATCATTTCAGAGCTATTGAAACGGAAGGACTCGAAAGGATTATTACTGGAAATGTATAATTCCTTCACTTCATCGCTTTGAAACTCAGAAAGTAGATTAAGTCACTTCTTCTAGACAATTGAGAATCATTGGGTTCAGAGCTATTGAAACGGAAGGACGATAGTATAATTATGGTTGGTGGCATTGCTATAAAAGAAAAAGCAAACAAATTGGAATAGAAAAATTGAAGACTTTATATGATAATGATATATTTTAGGTTTTTAGAATTGAATATTCAACTTGGTCCCAGGCAATTTTGTAGGAATCCACGTTATTTCTGCTTTATTGCTAATAATTTTTCACTTTCTATTTGATAGGACGACAACCAAGGACCTATTGAAGCACTTGAATCATCCCGAAATAACCAACTGGACTGAGTGAAAGAGCTTGCGCCACTTATCATTGACGTCACAACAATAGACGGGTGTTCTGAGTCACACCCCTATTATTAATGGAATGGAGATATGAGTACGGAAAGTGCTACTATACCATACGTGACTGCCATTGGAAAGCGGTCGAGTGTGAAATACTTTTTACAAGTGTTAGGAACAACATTTCTTCCAGCAGTCTGAGAAAAATTTGAAATAAATCATATGAATAAAGTGAAAGCAGCCATGCTCTGAGTGGAGTTTTGAGGATAGGGAAAAAAAAGCGGTTGACATCAAGAAGTCTTCCTTCACAATATATGGTTTAATTTCAGGTTATATCCAAAAACAGATGTACATTTCGAAAACATCCGTCTCCATCTTCAGTGTTACTAAAGAGCTAGAATAGGAGTAATTAGTTGATACTAGTTGAATTTGGTCGTTCACACATATTGAGGATTCAGACTTCAATCTTTATAGATTTCTAAGATGTCTAAAATGTTAAGTTTAATGCTTTATCACAGAATTATGATAATTCAACATTCTCCGTTTTATTAAAATTTGTGTGGCCTGACTGAATCAAATGATTGATGAAGGTATAATTGGTGTCAATATTCTTCTTATCACGATTTTTATTCGATGTTCTGACGAGTTCAGATATGCGTTCAGAAAATATATACACCGGACTCATCCCAGGGGTTAATTTTGTGAGAAAACAGAGGTCATCAACTTCACGAGGAAACTCACCAATGTGAATATCCTCGGGAAGCTGAGGATTGGAGAAAGTAAAGTGACGGAGAGGCCCTCAGTGCGATACCTGGGAGTGCAGCTGGACAAGCGTATGAGCTTGCATAAGCATATAGGGCTGGCATTACAGAGGGGAGCGGCCGCGATAAAGCGAACGTATCCCCTCATTGCACGTAATTCCAGCCTGTCATCAGATAATAAGCTTCGAATATACAAGCAAATCATTAGACCAGCAATAACATACGCTTGCCCGGTATTTTGTAGCCTTTTCAAAACGCAGATGTTGAGACTGGAAAGGTTGCAAAACAAAGCACTCCGTATTGTTACGAATAGTAACAGATACATCCGGCTGGATGATCTGCGCGAGATAGCAAGCGTAGAAAAACTGGAAGATTTTATAATTAAAATATCGGATGAATTTCATAGACAGCACATCCCTAAGAATCCGCTCACAGCAGTAATCACTAACGTACGAGCCGACCAAAGAAGGAAGCATGATGTGATTTATCAAAACCTAGAACTCTACAGGGAGATAGAGTAGGAACCAGTAATTTGAAATTCGAATGAAATAAAACAATAGTAAAGAACCCAATTAGGTAATACCTTTTAAAAACATCATTCCCATTAGTAGCTGGTTTTTATTTTTTCCAGATTAAATAAAGCTTAATTACAAAAACTTTTACCCAATATTTAGTTTCCTAATTTTTATACAAAATAGACAAGCGAAAGACGCATAAGCCTAGGCAGGAGGCGTCTAGATATTCTACTAACCAAAACATAAAAAAGACATATGGAATCGTCAGGCACCTGTTAACACCAACAGGGGCTGTCCCTTCGCCCCACCAGGAGGGCAAGGAGACAGTCGATAAGTCCACCCACCACCCGAAGGAGGAACTGGAAATTGAGTGTATATATTGTAAATAGTAAATAGTCTAGTTATGTAAGAAATATGTGTATATACTGCTAATAAATACTTTTGGATTGGATTGATTGGGTTAATTTTGTCTTTAACATATACTTAATGCCTCTTCAAAGAATTATTGGATTTAAAACTCATTTGAATATTTGCTTTCTTGAAAATTTCTGCTAATTTGTGGAAAACAGTATTGAGATAAGAGAGCGATCTATAGATCGAATAATGTTTTTCTGGGGATAGCAGATGGCGGTTTAGAAATTCGTTCCTGTGATTAAAAAACATTTTATTTATAAAAGTTCCAGGAATGCAATTATTCAAATGAGTTTCAGATCCAATAATTCTTTGAAGAGACATTCAGTGAATGTTAAACAAAATCAACCCGTGGGGTCTGGTGTCGATCGACTAAACTGTCCTCAATGTCCAGCATCCTATGTAGGAAGAACATATAAAAAAATTTCTGAACGCATATCTGTACACGATAGAAAATTAAATAGAAATCGTGATAAGAAGAATATTGATCCCAATTATACCTTCATATATCATTTAATTCAGTTAGGCAACACACATTTTGATAAAACGGAGGAAGTTGAATTTTTACATTTCTGTGATAAAAGCATTAAACTTAACATTTTAGAAATCTTAGAAATCTATAAAGATATGAAGTGTGAATCCTCAATATGTGTAAATGATCAGATTGACTTTTTCTGCTTACTTTTTTTCCCAATCTTTACAATTCACTTCGAAGCTTATTCCCATTCACACTAACGCCATCTTCCCACACCGACAAGTACTTCTTCTTTCCTACTTACTACAGAATCCTACATTCTAAATGTTAGGTTAACTTTTGATAATCTATTTGATGTTTAAACCAAACCTCTCCAACATCCATTAGAGGGCGTTATCATCATTCATCTACCATATTTCTTTAAGTATCATTGTGTTGTTGTTGAACTCTTGAACCCGTAAAATTGTTCAAATCTATCTTTAAATCTATCTCCTTACTGTAACAGTGGAATTGTGACGATGATTATGAAACGAATAATGTTTTTCTCCTTCCAAAAGTGGAAATATGGTTTTCTACACAGGAATGTGCCTAATTATGATTTTTTCACTTCAACCATGTTTTGAATACCTCTCAAGGTGAGCTCTCACATCATTTTACTCGATTCGTATCAACTAATAACTCCTATTGTAGCTTTTTTGTAACAAAGAAGATGAAGACAGCTGTCTTCGAAATGTACATCTGTTTCAGGATATAACCTTTCAAACCCCTTTTTTCCCCTATGAACATTAATTCTGATTAAAACGAAACATATATCATCTAACTTCAGTTTTTGTTAACAATCTCCATATCAGATGTGCAGAACTATCCAGAGGTCATCCTATGGACAAATGGAGTCCGTAAGGGAGATAATCCTGGATGAAATAATCGAGTCGAAAAAAAAAGACTGCCACAAAGCCTCATTTCCACGCGCACAATAGACCAGGCAGAGTGGCCTTGATGTGTGGCCTTGATGGCTGAAAAGCCCCACCAAAGACATCGAACAATGGGAGGGTGCTACTAAGGGTAGTTGAAGAGGCAGAAATGCACCACAACGAAATCCTGGTGGTATTCCTACCAGGGAGCCAGGGATACTCGACATAAAAAATCCTTAGATCGATAGAGGCTCAAACCGGAAGCCTCAACGCAATGAACTGGAGGGTA
Source organism: Gonioctena quinquepunctata (assembly GCA_018342105.1). Classification (NCBI taxonomy): domain Eukaryota; kingdom Metazoa; phylum Arthropoda; class Insecta; order Coleoptera; family Chrysomelidae; genus Gonioctena; species Gonioctena quinquepunctata. The sequence continues at coordinate 78,519 of JAFIRS010002879.1, read as the reverse complement.
CTAAGTAAAGCATCCGAAGGCCGACAAGAACTTCTCTCGGTTGACTTTCGGTCAGCTGAAAAACTTAGGGAACCTGGCTTTGTGATGAACAATAAGTTTGGTCAGACAACCCTGAGACCTTGGGGGTGGCAAACCCAAAATGACTACACTCAATTCCACGTCCTAACTTGGCACCTCAGGTATCGAAAAGAGTGCAGAGAGCATCGAGGAAACTTTAGATGAACTGAAAAATCTTTTTTTCAAAATATTCACATCGAACATGAAACATTTATGGAGATCATCGTCTATATCATCTGCATATATACTGCATATTTATCAATGCAATTGCAATTGAAAACCCAGCAATAATCGACATATTTCCAATTGACTAGGTGATATTCATGAAATTATGTCCCTAGCTCTAACGTTATGATATAATTTTCAGGAATATATTATTGTCATTTAATTCAAGTCTGTTGCATAATGATGATATCAATATCTAATGAAATAATCACAAGTGTACTGATTACTTATGACGATCTACAGTAATGATTTTCTGTCGATTTTTTTCTTGAGTTCCGTTGATTGTATGAATGTTTTTTAAAATGGTGAACTCTGATGGAGTAACGTGGATTCAATTCAAACATTATAGGAATATGATGCACTCTGAACCACCCAGTATAGGGATTCCATTTCAATTTATTTCAATTGGCATGAAGAAATCAACCAGACATGTGCCCTCCTTTTTTTATCATTTCTCCGCTACGCATCGAAATCGAAAGCAGCGTCATCTGGCATTTGGCCTCGAGACTTTGATGAGCATTCGAAGTATCATTTCTCGCAAATGATCCTGTTAGCAGATTCATTTATTTGATTCATCGACAGATGTGCGATGTAATGAAGAAATAAAACACATAGAGAAAGTAAAATGGTCAATTTCTTTTTTATGAACTAGAAGTCCAATGTTAACGAATGGACGAATATTTTTATGTTTGTATATGTAGAATACTCCTGAACATATCTGATAAAATAAAAAAAATCAAGTATTGCGAAAGGCAAATTCGTTTCTTATTTTAATTTCTTTTTTACTCTTTTCTTTTCTCAAGACAATTAAGAGTCCGAACATGAAAATGATAGAAATAACTGCGATATTGAAAGATTAAAACTAGCCGAACATGACGTTCATTTGGCTGACATGAATAGTCCCCACGAATGAATCAGATGATACAGGGAGAAAATTTAAAGAAACTTCAGCTTCATATCACTGATACTGGAATGCAGTAATCTACAAGGCAAATCTATAAATTTTCCCTGTAAAAATAGGATGCTGATAGTTTTTTATTCCAACGGGGGAGAAAAACTAGATGAAAAAGTTATTTTCTTGCGACCTCGTATCAACGAGTCTGTTTAACCTATACGAAATCGATCGTTAATGATACCTATCAACCTTGAATTTCTCTTTTAATGCATGATTATGATATATATGCAGCAAAACATACACCAAAATCGACCATTAGAAACCTGTGAATGGTCGATTTCTCCATTAATGTATAATTGTGGTATAGGCATCTAAACATACACGAATTCGAATATTATTCAACTTCCAAATCATATTACCTTTGCGCTGTCAAATTTGTGAATTTTCAAATCCAAATATTGTAAGTTTCCTTCTAGTTGAAGGAAATGGATATCGAAAATTTCACGATGACCCCAGAAACGAGGTTGACGGAAAAAATCTGTAATCAACTCGTATATTGATTAATGATCTCGAACATTAACGCGCTCGATTCGCTCTCGCGATTAAATATCTCGATCATTAATCGCCACCATTAATACACTAGTTGATCAAATAACTGTTGATAAACTGGTGTATTGATGGTGGCGATCAATGATCGGGATATTTCAATGTTCGAGATCATTAATTGCCATTTTAATATACGAATTGATTACAAAAAACCTCATTCCTGGGGTCAACGTGAAATTTCCGATAGCAATTTCCTTCAACTAGGAGGAAACTTACAATATTTGGATTTGAAAATACATAAATTTGATAGCGTAAAGGTAATATGATTTGAAATTTCAATAATATTCGAATTCGTGTATGTTTAGTTGCCTCTACCACAATGATGCATTAATGGAGGAATCGACCATTTACAGGTTATTAAAGGTTGACTTCGGTGTATGTTTGGCTGCATATATCACAATCATGCATTAAAAGAGAAAATGAAGGTTACAAGGGGCCATTAACGATCGATTTCATGTAAATTAAACAGACTCGTTGATAATCAGGTCCATCCGTGTTATTTGTTCCTGATATTAAATTGAATAGAATGAGATGAAGGAAATCCTAGCTGTCAAAGTGCAATCTCAATCCATTTTTAGGAATGTAAAAAATATTGCTGTGGCTTGAACCCATGTCGAAAACAAATACTTCGGATCACTAACAAAAATAAAACTGTAATAGTCACCACCAATGTGAGAAACCATTTGAGCTAGTTATGAGGATTCCAAATCTTTTTGCAATACTATAATTGCTTATTCTGAGAGTATTACTACATATCTAAATCGAAAATATATTCTTCTATTCATCTCATAAACTAACAAAGCTGAAGGAAAAAAGAGATTCTAGTTCACTAAAAATTTAGAGGGAAAAAATTATAAAAAAAAACGAAGACAAGATTTCATTCATACAAATGCACTGAAAAGGAAAAAATATTTTTTTTCATTGTTTGATCTAGGTTATTCTGTGAGTAATAGATTGAGAATCTTGCCGCACAAGATTACCTATTTTGTGCGGCAAGCTTTTGAATCGGTTACTCACATAATAACTCAGATCAAACAATGAAATAAATTATTTTATCCTCTTTAGTGCATTTGTACAAATGAAAGCTTGTCTTATAATTTTTATTTTCATCTTTTTAGTTCAGTTTTTATTGATAACTAATTTCAGCATGTTTTATTAATTTTTTTCGTCCATTCATTTTTAATTTTTAAGTGTTTATGATGTTGAATAACTGGTTAAGTAATTTATATCTGATTTATCTTTGGATTTTGACCCCTAGATACCAATTTTGATTGGAATCGGACCATAATCACAAAAAATGTCCGCCATTATGAGGCCGCCATTTTGTTTTTATTCCTAACAAAAATTTCATAATGCATTGTCACCGAAATTATGTTCACCTTTCAAATTTTAAATCAATCGGTCGATTAGAAGTGGGTCAAATGTTACTTTCAAGATTTGATTACAGTCAGACACACAGACATACACACATACAGTCAGACACCGAGAAAGGTAGACCCAAAAATAAAATTAAAAAAATCTTCGATCCCAAAAACCCCCACATACCAATTTTGAATAGAATCGGACCATAATCACAAAACCCGTCTGCCATTTTGGAGCCGCCATATTGAATTTTGTATAGAAAAATCATAATCTCCGACCCAGAAGACTTCTAGATACCGATTCTGAATAGAATCGGAACATCATCACAAAAATTGTACGCCATATTGTAGCCGCTATTCTGTTTTTTTTTCTCTTAAAAATATTCCATAATGCATTGTCACCAGAATTATGTACACCTGCAAAATTTCAAAACAATCGGACGACTAGAAGATTTGATCACAGACAGACACACACCGGGACAGGTGAAACTAAATGATAGCTTGTAATTTTATTAAGTCACGGTTCTCTTGATATTCATATTATTCCAATCAAGTTCAATATACATATACGACAAATTGGTATTTGTTACGGACGTACGTAGTTTAAAGTTCAAACCTGGTCAGCACATTTTTCTTCCACTTGTTTTTTACATTTTATAGGGAATACTTAATGGAACAATGTGGGCAATGTGGGCGAGATACATATCAACTAGATATGAAGGCGTAGAACGGCCAACAACAAAATATTTCTCAAAAACATTTGGAATTGCCACTTTGAATTGACAATTGTCACTTTGAAGTGACAATTGTCACTTTGAACTGACAATTGTCACTTTGAAGTGACAATTGTCACTTCGAAGTGACAATTGTCACTTTTAAAAATATCTGAAATTGCCATTTTGAAGTACCAATTGTCAATTTGAAGTGATAATTTTCACTTTGAAGTGCCAATTGTCACTTCGAAGTGACAATTTTTTATTATTGACCAAAAGAACTTGAATTTTTTGCTAACTCATCGATGAGAATTCGAAGCTTCTGGCATACACAAAGTTCATCATCAATAGCTTGATGAGAGCATTAGGAAATTGAGCTTGAATCATATTCAATGAAATTATGTTGTGTTTTTGTATTCTGGTCTAGGAGAACGATTACTTGCCAGTATAGCATGGATGATATGAAGAGAAATGGAAATGAAGTATCCAAATGTAACGTCCAATTCCCAGTTCAATTTTTCTAACTCATTTGAAAAATCTCTGGAATCCAATGAAATTCTGGAATTGTTGTTATCAGACCAATGTCACTGTCTTCCGGAATTGATACTATTATATCACGTTGATGGAATGAAAAAGATAAAATCAGAATGAGTTACTGAGCACAAAACAAACTCATATATGGCCTTTTTGTAGTACTGTTAGAACATCGTTATCATTGATATTGAATTGAAAATATAATCCTTTCCAATATAAACTATTTTTTCTAAATGTTTACTTTCACCAATTTATGAACCGTAAACAGGGCACAATATTGTTACAAAATCAAGTGGTGTACGCACCTGTTCATCTCTCACGTGCTAGACGATGCAGCCGTTGGGACTTTCCGAAGACGTCATAGAATCATCGAGATGTTTCCATGAAGCAAGATGATTCTGGGAATAAAATTTTCCAGAATTCTAGACTGATGTTCTTGAATATATAAGCGAGTTAGTACAGCACATTATTTTGAACTGTGAGTGCTTTATTGTGTTCTGTTTCAAAGTGGAATGAACGGACATCAAAATTAATCGACTATTTGTTGAAGTCATGGACCCCTGTTTCGTAACAGTTGGTGTCAGAAGTGGGATTTTTAGTGGCTATCTGAGGACAACCGATGATGGATACTACGACGAGATGGATGTCATGATGGAAATGATCTGTTTGCCAAGCGAGACAGATGACTGATGGAAGAAAAACGGATTGAGGAGAAACTACAGCAGAGAGAAAACCAAGAAGAAGTGAAACCTCGAGGGGTGGAGGAAGAACGTCAAACGAGAAAAAAAAGAGAGGAAGGACCAGAGACGGAAAGAAAAGCAAAAGGAATAGTTTCGTCAACAAAAGGAAGAGCAATGGTCACAAGAAAATTTTGGTGAAATTCTGGAATACCAAAATAAAAGACAGGAACAACAGAAAGCATTTCTCAAGCAGATTATCCAGAAAACAGAGGGACAAATTTTGGGTCTGGAGGAAATTGGGACCCAAATCAACTGCAGAAATATGTAAAAAGTCAGCAGGAGTTTGAAGCAGACGTCCAGAGACTTATCCAGCTGGTCTACCCAGGAGCTCTGGAGGATTTCAAGGAGCATTTGGCGGTGCAGATATTCATTGATGAATCGAGGGACATTGAAATACGAAGGAACTCGGGATTGTCACATTTTAAGAAAGGCACTAAAGCTCTAGTTCATTCCTTGAAAGTGAAAGTGGCTTTCAAAATCTTAAGAACGAAAGTAAAAGCAGTATCGATTGAAGAACCACGAAGGAGCACGAGAAACGAAGCTACAACATATAACAGATGCTCACCAGAATGCTGGATGCACTGGAACACAAGAATAACAGCGCAAACAATCAGACAAAAGAACACTGCTTCAGAAGTGATAAAAGCGGACATTTCCAACAAAAATGCAGGATGAGGTTACCACCACGTTTGCCATCACCTTGGAGGTCACTTTCCTACTCACCTATGTGGACAGGGAACTGTTTCAGATGTAGTAGGAACGGAAGTTTCCAGGACAATTGCTGGGTGGGGTTGCCACCACGTTCGTCAACACCTTTGAGGACCCCCGCACATCAATACACACCGATGAGGATCGGGTAATCTAGCAAGCATTCAGGTAGATACGAAGAAACTGGATTGGCCGATACTCATCTAAGTCAACAGAGTCGGTAGAATGACCGATAAAATCTGGCTATTGGGTAAAAGACTAGCCAGTATCATGCTCATACCGAACATAGCCTAGAACGACCTATTAGTAATGCCGTCTAGAAGACCGCATCCTAGAGCATTTGGAGTACAAGTTCCCTCGAAGGAGTTGCTGTCATCAACCAACCGAGACTATAACCAAAGAATGAGTAGAACTTTTTCCATTGGAAAGAGGAAAAAACTGGCAGATCCTCCGGGGGAGATATTTTGGACAGAGATCCCGTCTTCAAGGCCATGTTAACACGGATCTCTCCGCGAGATCTCTGAGAGGTTATAATTATGATCGATAGCGAACTCCTATTGCGAGGCCTCGGTGATCTCTATGAGCTGTAACTGAACGAAATTATCACTGGTGTCTTGAAGAAGAACAAGCAATGTTCACTGCGAGTTCCTAAAGTTATCCCGAACGTAACCTGAATAAGAAATTCGTATTGTTATATATATACATATATATATATATATATATATATATATATATATATATATATATATATATATATATATATATATATATAAATATATATATATATATATATACATATATACATATATATATATATATATATAGCGAATATATATAACGAACTCCTATTGCGAGGCCTCGGTGATCTCTATGAGCTGTAACTGAACGAAATTATCAATGGTGTCTTGAAGAAGAACAAGCAATTCTCACTGCGAGTTCCTAAAGTTATCCCGAACGTAACCTGAATAAAAAATTCTTATTGCCATATATATATATATATATATATATATATATATATATATTGGAAGGAAGTTCCTTATCGCGCGTTGCGAAAGGGGGCTAGACGGAATAAATTGAGACCAAAAGTTGTAACGACACTTTTTGCTATAGTGGTAAGCCGTGCTCGTGTTTCTCTGTCTGTCTCTCTCTCTCTCTCATAAAAAGCAAGCCAGTTATTTTCGTTTCGTCTTTCTATTTCGTGAACAGTGTGGTGTCACGACGATTATTTTTGTTGAGTGTATGTATACAGGTTTTTTGTACATAATAAATAATAAAAAATAATAGCAATAATGAATCCTGACAGTGTTTCTGCACAAGTTCCGGATATTGCTGATGGAGTTAGGTAAGTAGAGATTTTATACAGACAATAATAAATGCTTATGTATTTTTGGCAAGTACGCATTATAACCTCTCTTTACTATTGTGCTAACCAAGTCATACGCGTTATAATCTCTCCATTATTGTGTGTTTAGCAAGTGTACGCGTCATAACTTTAATAAATTGAAAAGCAAATTATATTTTAATATTACAATATCAATGCGTATGTACTAAAATTGAGCCTACTGATTAAGTTTATATTACATTATATTTGTTAATAATAAAAAAAATATTATTATAACTTAAAAAAAAATTATTACAATTCCTTCACTAATTAATCGAAAGGAACTTCATTCCATCCGGGTGTCCCTTGACACCTCTCAACTTTTATATATATATATATATATATATATATATATATATATATATATATATATATATATATATATATATATGAAAGAGAGTAATATCGAGGGGACTGTTGAAAACAAAATGGAAGGAATTTGATGGACATAGCCCTCAGAGGAAAATGTTAACCGTAGACACGTGTTTCGGGCTCTCGGCCCTCATCAGTACGGTGGAGAAGTGCAAGGATGAACAACACTTGGTAGAAAACGACAAATCAACGGAGTCAACAAACAGAAGCCAGCCGCTCATTTGTGATTTCGGTCAGCAGACCCTGAATTCCAGGGCAACAACCATATATTGTTTTTTTTTTGTTTTCCGGTGTTAGTGGAGGCAACACTGGTTGAGAGTTGAAAGAATGAGAGAGCGATTTAAGAGAATATGCTAGCAAATATGTATCGCAAAAAAGTAAATGACTGAAAAATGAACTTTATAATTCATCGTTCAGGATAACCTCTTAGTAGGTTTTTAATTTTGGAAAAGGGAACATTATTCTCAATTGAAAAATGGAAAAAAATAAAATAAAAGATCTAAGATGAGAAATTGAAGTCAGTTTTTGTAATATCTAACAGAAAAACAACTATCGTGCGAAATCCCTAACTTCAAACCTGAAGAAATTTTTATTGAAGAACTTTTCATCCAATCTTGATTGAGAAAGTTTTTTATTCAAATATCAGAATGAAAATGCGAATTTTCATTATAGGAATTTTTCAGGGATATTTCACAATATTTATTGTGATAGAAATTCTATATATCAGATAATGTCAATGTCTAGCACGCCATAGTGCCAGGGAAGTAGTTGTTTTCTGTTAGATATTACAAAAAGTAACTGAAATTTTTTATCGTAGATTTTTTCTAATTCTGTTTTTTTTTTTCAATTTTCAATTGAGATCGTTTTTTTTCTTTTTTAATATGTAAGAATATCCTGTACAACTCGCAAAGCGAACTCATGAAGACCACGCCAGAAGAACAGCAAGCGATTTTACATAGACACAGTTTATAGCTGAAGAAGCAGTTAGCTCACTTGGCCCAAATGCATGTTCCAAGATAACATCCACTCCAGGGAAAGAATTCAGGATGCGCAGAAGACTGTACGCGATTATCGCTCTTCGAAGTATCCGAAAAATGTCAGTATTAGTAACACAGTAACACGCGTTATGCGTGAGGGATAAAAATCAGAGTTGCGCAGTATACAAACGGGAACATAAAGATCAAAGTGCCGACGCCAAGTGAGCGAACTGATTCCTCAGCTATAAACTGTGACATAGATCCCAACGAAAGCAGTTGACGTGATTTTCCCAAAGAACTTGCCAAAAGGGTGAATATGCGAAGTGCCGGAGGCACTGCCTGCGGTGATCACACAGCAAGTTTTCATGCGAGCTCACAGAGACCTCGACATGAGATGTAAATGAGAATTTCTCAAAGTACTCGCCACAAGATTTCGCAGAAATCTCGCCAGAATGTATTATTTAAGAATTTCCACGTCGGATATCGTTAAGACCTCGCTAATAATATCTCGGCGGCGGACATTAGACGGAGATATTGAGCTCTCAACAACTTCTCAGAGAAGTTACAAAAGGCGTCACAATTTCCTGAAAAGAGTTATCTTCAGATATCTTCAGGATCTCTTTGTGTTGCCTGGGTGGGATTCCCAGGTTGTGGAAAGTGGACTACTTGAGTATGGGAGTCAGCTGATGGGAGTCGTCACTTTCTCAACTGGTTTTGCACAGAAAGAGGATGAGTAGAGTCACAAAAAAATGCTTGAAGGAAAATGAGGAGTTTATCTTGGAGTCAATGATATTTGATCATGGCGATCAGAATGAGAGGGGAGCAGTGCTACGAAAATGAGTGGAGTACACCCCTTTTCATCTCGCACGTGCTAGACGATGCAGCCGTTGAGACTCTCCGATGATGCCATAAAATCATCGCGATTTTTTTTTTTTTCATGTTCTGGTTCCCACGAAAAGGGATATCCTGTAATGTTCAGAGAACATCGTGGGAACCAAGGGAAAGAAGGTAGGAGTTGGTGTTCTTCTTAAATTTCTGGAGGTTGTATGCCTCGGGGAACACCTCCCTAGGCAATGAGTTCCAAAGCCTCGCTGTTCGTTGGATGAACGAGTCTTTGGAAAGTGATGTTCTGCAGGTCTCCGAAGTGACCACGAAGGGGTGTGATGACTGAACTTGACGGGTTAGTCTCGAAGAGACTGCCAAAGCAGGAACGATTGTTGATATTTCAGAAGAGCATCGCCCTTGAAAATATCTATAAAATAGAGACAAATCACCAACTTTTCTAGGGTGTTCCAGACAAGTGAGCGAGTTTGTGAGCGAGGCATCACCGACGAGACGAATTGCCCTTTTTTGGACAGAATCTAATAGCCTCAGGATATGTTTAGGTGCCGCGCTCCAAATATGGGAACAGTATTCCAGAACAGGTCGGATCTGTGCCTTATAGATCATAAGCAGCTGAGTGGGGGTGAAATAGCTCTTGGCACGAAACAAAAAACCAAGTTTTTGGGATGCACTTTTGGCAATGGACCTCACGTGATTTTCCCAGGAAAGGTTATTGCTGATAGTAATACCAAGCATCGATATGGATGACTTCAGTGGTATGGTTACTCCTGACAAAGTTATGTTAGGCACAGTGAGATCGGCTTTTCTAGAGAAAAGACATGCTTGTGTTTTGTTTGCATGGAATTCTACCAAGTTATTAGATCCCCACTCGAGAATTGTTGCTAAGTCCATATTTATATTATTAACATTTCTTCCTCGTTCATTTCTGGTTTCACGGGCTGATATAGGGGCCCTGGAAGAGAAAGCGGTATGGAGGGTACTATCATCGGCAAAGCTGTGTACTGGACATGAAGTTGCTTTCAACAGGTCGTTGATGTGAAGTAGAAATAGAGTTGGTGCGAGAATAGATCCTTGCGGAACACCAGCATTTATGAGTAGAGTATCAGATGAAACTCCATCGACCACTACACGGAGAGACCTGTTTGAAGGAAAACAAGCAAGCAGAGAACACAGCTGAGGGGGCAAGCCATAAGACGGAAGCTTGGCGAGGAGTCCCTGGTGCCAAACTCGATCGAACGCCTTGGAGATATCTAATGCCACAGCTAAAGTTTCTCCATACTTTTCAATAGATAGCTGCCATATATGTGAGACGTAAGCGAGCAGGTCACCAGTTGATCTCTGATGGCGGAAGCCATATTGCCTATCGTTGACAATTCCTGAGTCTTCCAGATATTTCATGGCTGATGTTGATGGATATGTGAGACGTAGACAGTGCGATAGGTCTGTAGTTGCTAGGTAGGGCCTTTTTGCCTTTTTTAGGGACTGGCTGTACTCTTGCAATTTTCCAATTGGACGGAAATACCCCCAAATTGTAAGAGTGGTTGAACAACTTGCAAAGAACAGGTGTTAGTTCGTGGGCACATTTCTTGAGAACAATCGGCGGGATTCCGTCAGATCCACAGGCTTTGTTGGTGTTGAGACCCAGCAAAATCTTTCTGATAGTACGTTGGCGAAAGGTGATCTCGGGCATGTGACTGTCAATAGGTGTAATGTTCGGGGGTTGTTTTTCCGATGAATCCAGAGTGGAATTTCCAGCAAATAGGTGCGCAAAGATATTGGCTTTTTCCTGGGCCGTCGTTGCTAGTGTTCCATCTTCTTTGGTTAGAGGAGGAAATGAGCTGGAAGTGAAGTTTCTTCCCACAGCTTTGGCGAAAGACCAAAATGAACGGGATTCGTTGGGACATTCAGCAAGTTTTGATCTTATTTTGGCATTGTGGGCATCTTTTGAGCATTCTATTGTCTCTTTGCATATGCCTCTAGCCTCGACATATGCTGCTCTGGTCTCAGGGCCCGGATTTTTTAGCCATAGATGGTATGCTGCCTGTTTGGAAGCCACAGCTCTAGAGCAGTTTCTGTTAAACCAGGTCTTATCGGATGATGTTCTTCTTTCGGTATTCGGTATGTAAGTTTGCATCCCCAACATGATGATTTCAGAAATTGTCTCAGCACATCGTGTAGGATCTACTGAAGAGAAACAAACTCTCTTCCATGAAAACGCTGAGAAAAACATACGAAGACCTTCCCAGTCGGCCGAATTGTAATGCCACATGAGACGGGGTGGTATTGTGCAGCTCGATGGTAAATGGAAAGAGCATGTTGTGGAGATGAGGGTGTGATCAGAGTTTCCAAGTGGGGAACAAACTTCTATTCTATACGGGTCAGGATTGGTGGTGAGGAAAATATCTAGTGTATTGGCAGACTGGTTGTTGACATCAGGGATGCGGGTTGGTAGCTCGACCAGTTGTTCTAGACCATAAGTGATGGCGAAGGCCTCGGCTTGACGACCCGCATCATCTGTTTTGTTAGAGAATTTGAGCCAGGCAGCGTTATGTACATTAAAGTCTCCAATGATTATGGTTACAGCTGTTGGATGGTTCTCCTGAATGTAGTCCAGTTTGAGTGATAAAAACTCAAAGAGGTCGTTATATGAAGGTTCATTAGGTTATAGGTAAAGGCAGCAGAGAAACTTAGTCAGTTTGGTATCAGATAGCTTGAACCACATCACATCAAAGTCTTTCGGTTCCAAACTCTCTTCACGCTGGCATGAAAGGTTAGCCTTAGCGTAAAGGCAGACTCCACCTTTGAACCTGAATCGAGAATGTAGTTCGTAACCAGGACAAAGCATATGGACCTTGTTGATGGACGAGTTTACTTGTGTTTCTGTTAGAGCCAGAATATCCGGTTTTTTCGTCTGTAGGTGATGGTGGACGTCATTGATGTTCTTGTTGAGTCCGCGGATGTTGCAAATATTAATCTTCAATGTTGAGTCCCCTCGAGTACCTCTCGCCCGGAAATCCGAATGGAGAGGTATTTCGCTTCCGGAGTGTTTTACTCTAGGAGACTTCATCATTATTACTATTAGGATGCACCTGAAAATAAAGGAGGAATTGGGGAAAAGGAAAGAGGGAGACCGGAAAGTATCGACCGAACACTGAAACATGGAATGATCCATTTCACAGCACACAAAGTCGATATGGTGGTATTCCACCGGGCGATGAGACCATCTTCCACCTACGGTTATCCTTTTAGTCGCCTCTTACGACAGGCAGGATTTACCATGGGGCTATTCTAAAGCCGACCCCATACAGCGATGTTTCCAAAGCCATATGATTACGGAAATACATATATATATATATATATATATATATATATATATATATATATATATATATCGCACATGTATTTCAAAAGTGATACAAGTAAAAAATTTAGGATTTCGAGATTTTGCGCGTCAGATAGAATTTATAAATACTGCACAATTGGTGCGTCAATCGTGCATTATTCAAGTTCGATACTTACCTGATAGACGGCGCTTGTGTCAGTTTTGACGGTTTGTAGTGATTCAGTGGAGCCAGTTTAGTACTGTTCGAATTCTAGATGTGTCAGTGTGATCCTTTTCCTTTTGTGTCCATGCTCTGTACAAAAACGTATTATATTGAGTTGTGTCGTTTTCAAATGAAATACCATATTATTTGAGTATTATTTAGAGTTGACTCAAACGTGAGTGTGGATATCGTATTATTCTGAGTTAGGCAGCATAGACGAATTAGGCTAATGATATACCGTGTATTTTTTCTAGATAATACACTTCAGAACAGTTATTTTTAAATTTGGGGTTCTCTTTTGATGAATTTTGTTCAAATCATATTTTTTGCTTAAAATAAACATATTTTCAAGCTATTCAACGCTTTTATAATCAACTATAAATACAATTATTGATTATAATATACATTCAGAAGAAATGAACTAATTTTAAAAAATAATTGTGTAAGGGCCAGTTAATGCAACAATATTACTATCATAGTTCTAGTCACTCTCTCAATCATGAAATCGAGTTGAATGGGAGCATTTAGCAACTTGTACAAGTCTACTTGTCGCGATACTGAGTGGTTTCGAAAACACCAGTCAACCTGCAGAAACGTCAATTCCTCGTCTAGTTTTGCCCGATACTCGCTAGGATGGTATGCTTCATTACGTTGTTTCATGCAATAGACGACGCTGTGCAGGTACAAATTGTAAATCATTCGGAAGAACGATGTGTTCCAAATGGATGTAGGCCTGTGTATTCCTTGTTTTTAACAATATCTTACTTCATAAACATCATTTCAATATAAATACAAATTTCTTAAATATTCGTGTTTTTTCTTATATTTTCTGAAAATAATACAATATTTTTTTGTAAACACTGGTAGTAATGCTAATGCCCAGTAATACCATATGGTATCAGTTTTCTAAAAAATTAATTATTCAAAAGCTAACTGTTCCATCTTAATTATATGTATACTTTGCATAATTTTCAAGAAAAAAAGAAATTTTACGAAAAAAAAAGTTTTGGGCGATAATGGGTTGAGGTGGGATATTTTGCTGAATATATGTGAGGTGAACTATTTGCCGTTTTGTTTATCCGTTTTAATAACTTCTTGATGTGCAATTGTTGAAGACAATGAAATTTGCTTTTTAAATCCTTCTTTGAGTAAGCCCATATTGTTGAATCAATAATACCATATGTTTATACTATTCAGTAATTGTTAAAGTGCAAACGGTTTTTTGTGAACTATATCTTAGAAGAAATTGATAAACCCCGCATTTATGGAATAGATGAGATGATCAGAAAACATGTTCAATTCCACGAACGCTCACCCTTAGAATAATTCATTTTGAACATCAATAACATCCATTTGAAAATTAACATAAACGAAAGTAACAACTAAGTCATGCAAACACACATTTGATTTCAAATAAGATCTTTATAATTATATAGGAAACAATAGTTTCATCTCCATAATTTCCATCATTATCATTCAAATCTACGGTAAAAGTGTCTATTAGGAATATTTCACAAGCCTATACATTTTGTTTAGCGCTACCAGTACGATAAAACGAAAGCGTCTCTTGTATGGATATATTATCATATCAAGAATGATGTTATGGCCATATACCATTCGCTTATTTCTACCGAAACCTTTTCTGGAGCGAAATAAGTGTATTTAGTAGTCGGTCAAATGAGAGGTCAACTATTTCCAAATCTAATTTTGTTTATTTGAAGGTTGGTTCTAGTCGACGACATGCCGACGACAACTTAGTGGATCTCATTTGGTGAAGACTGGCTAGACGCTGGGATGTCACACAATCAAAAAATTGCACAAGTAACCCGTTCACCACACTCACTTGACACCTATATGCGCATTTCGATAATTAGGTTATCATTATCAGTAGGTTAACTACAGAGTGGTTAACCTGATGATGATAACTTAGTTATCTGAATGCGTATATAGGTGTGGAGTGAGTTAGTGTGGTGAAGGGGTTACTTGTGCAATTTTTCGATCTCATTCGGTTCACAGACATTATTCATTGTCTGTTTGACCTACCCGATACTGCTGAAGAGCAGACAACCTGAAACTCGTCTAAAGTTATTCAGCTCAAATCGGTTCCGCGACAAGCATTCGCAAAGTAACTCTTGACGATTATCCATCACATGTAATCCAAAGATCGACGAGGTATTGGTCAGGAAAGTAGTTGTTTTCTGATGGATATTTGTCCCAACTATTGAATAGGTTAGTTGTAAGGAAGAGTTAGCTCACTATCATGTGATACATATTTCTATTGAAGTATAATATATTCAAATCATAAACGATAAGTGAAACTGAAGTGGATCATGAGCTCTTTATCGTGTAACACAGATTTCTATCATACAGGGTGATTCAAAGGTACTTCGACAAACTTCAGGAGGTGATACCCAACAATATTCTGATATGAATTGTCTAAATAAATAAATATCCAGAAACGCTTCGTTTCCAAGATAAAGGCTGTTAAAATTTAATTTTTATTTTCGGTTTTTTCAAATAACTTTCGAAATACTTACCTCAATTGAACGAAAATTGGTATTGAGAGATTGTTTGAGGTGTCGAATTCGATCCTGATGTTATTATTGCTCTTACTCGTAGGGGGCGCCACCTACACTTCTTTTTCTTTTTTGAAGATTCATAACTTTTTTGAGCGTATTTCCAGCACATTTTTCAGTGAAAAAATCAAATTCTCTATCATATCTACGTAAAAAATCTACCCCTGCTACAAGTCGCTATAAGCAACCTTTTTCTAGATATTTGGACTTGAAAATTTCAAATCGATTATTTGATCATCGATGCGTGTTGAAGTTATTACCATTATTTTGCATTTTTCACAAGAATGCTTGGGAGGTGAATTTGACGTTAAAGTGAGTAGTTTTGGTAATTACATATTATGTGACAGTTAAATGTTTAGTTGTTTTGTTGAAGTTTCTGTAAGTTTTAAAACACTAATATTGAAAAAATGGATTATTTAAACAATAATGCTCATGTAGCCGATATGCATTCCGTTTATGGCCTTCCGTATGGCAAAGCGCGCGAAGCCAGACGTATTTACCAGGAGCGATTCCCTAATCGAGTACTGCCTTCAGCTCCAACATTTACCAGTCTCCACCGTCGTTTGGCAGAAACAGGTAGCTTCGAAAGAGCAGCTGATATTATGAGAAGACCACAAACAGTCCGAACCCCAGAATTGGAAGAAGCTGTTTTGAACGCTCTCGCGGAGAATCCAAAAACAAGTACAAGAATAATTGCTGAAGCTCTCAATTCTACTCAGTCCACAGTTCGAAGAATTATCCACGATCGACAATTTTATCTATACCATATTTGAAGGGTACAAGCTCTTTTGCCACGACACTTTCCTCAACGCATCACTATGTGTCAGTGGTTTTTGAGAAAATTCGCTGGAAATCCTCAATTTTCAAGATATGTAGTCTTAACGGACGAGGCAAACTTCTCCCGACATGCTATCACAAACTTTCATAACAACCATGTTTGGGCTCTGGAAAATCCGCACGCACTTAGTGAAAGACATTATCAGTATCAATTTTCTGTAAATATATGGGCAGCAATAATTGATAATTATTTGATAGGTCCTTTCTTTCTTCCTCTCAATACCAATTTTCGTTCAATTAAGGTCAGTATTTCGGAAGTTATTTAAAAAAAACGAAAATAAAAATATAACTCCAACACTCTGTATCTTGGAAACGAAGCGTTTACGGACATGTATTTATTTAGACAATTCATATTAGAATATTATGAGAAATCACCTCCTGAAGTTTGTCAGAGTACTCTTGAATCACCCTGTATATGACATATATTTAACATATTATATCTCACTCAGACCCCGCTAGGAACCCTTTTTCATCCAGACTTTTTCTGCAGGGGATATGGATGCTTCAGTATTTTCGAAAAAACTATGTTGACAGAATTGCTTGAAGTATTATTTTATAGGGAGTCTAATTTTTTTGAGGAGTACATGTGTTTCAATCTCTCAGGTCTGGAGTTTCGGAAAAACTTATCTCATCTCTTCCTTGAACATATAATTTTTTCAAATTTGCTTACAGTACCTTCACTATTTCTGGAAATTATGCACTGATACCTAATTATATAAATCCAATATATTTTTCTGAAAAAGTGACCCTGTTGGAAATATTGAAAATAGTAGTTTATGCAGTACACAAAATGAGGCTTTCGCGGACCAATCTTAATGTGGAGATGAGTACGCGAAAAGCATTTGCGTACGTGTTGCATACACTATTTTTCTATATAAGGCAGAAGGCCGTGTGAAATATTGAATCAGATTTTTTATTACCGACGTGTCAAATGTCAAATATGTGAACTAGTCAATAACATTTGCGTTTGTTATTATGTTCTCTAATTGTGTTTTCAGTCATTTTTTCCAGGATCCATCTATAGTAACGTATTATGGTGATATAGATAGTTGAATATAATACACTTGTAAGTAAATATGACAACCATTCAGAAAGATACTCCAAATTTGAGAGAAAATTGTAAATGTACTCAGTATACAACGAAATCCTGTCACCCCTAGTTAGACATTCGAATCGTGAATTCTAGATGTCGCCCAGTTCGTGGTAACTGAATAGTGAGTGATATTTGGAAAAATGAAACAAATTGTTATCATCCAATAAATATGTGTAGGTTTGGGTGTGAAAATCTAAACTTGATTCGAGCCCAAACTTAACCAGTATTCATATATTCTTGTAAGTGGATTATATCTTGTTTGAATTTACTATCATTTTGTTTGCGATTTTTCGAAGAAAAAAAGTGTAGAAGTCATCATGTTTTTACCTACCCTCAACAACAACCATTGACAGTTTTATTCTGAAAAAATAAAAATTTCTATCTTTTCTGCGGCAAAATGTTATCGGTTCATAGTTTTTATAGTATTTATAAACACCTATTAATGTTCATTTATGTTATATGAATGAATGAAATTCAGTTCGTTGCCATGCAACATTTAACGGACAAGTCCGTAAAAGTAGCATTTTACGGTTTTCTTTTCAATTCCCAAAATTGCAGTTTTGGGGAGAGTATACAAAAAAAAGTATTATTTGAGAGAATATATCACTTCCTTTTTTGAAGTGGGTGTTGACCCTATATCATCTCTCTCCAGAATCTAACTCACCTCTTTTCAGATTCCAATCTCCCAGGGCCTACAATAATTTGATGATTTCTGCAATAATAATAATAATTATATGAAACAAAAATTTTTAGGGATGTTTGACCTCTTTACTACGAAAGCATTTGAGGGCCACAACGTTTTTTTATTCATTTTCCCGACTGTAAAGTCGGATTTTTATGATTAGAAAGTAGAAATTTTCGAGTTTGACGTCGGAATTTTCGAGTATGAAGTCAGAAAAACAACATTCCGACTTCAAAGTTAAAACTGTCCGAGTTGAAAGTTTGAATTCTCGACTTTGAAGTCAGAATCATGAGGGACCGACTCCAAATTTATATATAAATATATAAATATATATATATATATATATATATATATATATATATATATATATATTGAATATTGATACAAAGATTTTTCTGTGAATTGAAAAATCCACGATTAAAATGAAGTTATTTTTTGTGAATGTCCAGAAGATAGTGACTAAAGTTTTTCTTTCAGTCGCAGATGATTGCACATCTGATTTTATGAACATCCTGTTTATATTTTCAACAAATCAGACTAGTTATATATTTTGAAAATAAAAAATAAATAATTTTTTAAAAAACCACAAAAATAATAAAAGTTTAATAGTTAGTAGTTCATGAGATATTGTTTTTGCATTTTTCTGAGATTATATTTACTTTCTGAAGCCTCTGTATAACATTGATAGGTGAATATATGCAAATACTATACTGCAGTAATTTCCTTTCATTTTCAAAAATGATTTCAACATATAATTGTTTGAAATACAACAAAAAGTCCAGTTTTACAAAATTATTTCGGATTAAATGTGATCAACAAAATTATAATGTTGAAACATACAATATATGAAATTTCATCTAACTGAAATAACCGATGGAAGAACAAGAAACTTCTTGATCAAAATAGCCAATCAGGGAACAGAGATGGGTTGATGGAAGATTTGAAATTGTGGAAAAGTAAGAACACAGAAACGTCAAAGATAATTATGATAAAATCTTGTATTTAGTTTATAAGAAATGTAAAATATGTTAGTTTATAAGTTTTCTCAAATAACACCAAATTAGTGAAAGTGCGACAAGGAAGTGCACGATTTTCAAAAATTCAAATAGAATGACAAAACAGAAATGGTATCCAGGGAAAGAAAAAACAAGGAGAGAAGGAAGGAAAAAGATTTTAAGAAAAAAGTTGTTGAAAATTCGAGAGAAAAGAAATTCCGGATTTTCACTGATAACAAGAAAGATTTCTAACAATAACAAATCAATTTAAGCTCTGGAAAATTTCGACAAAAAAATAATTAAGGGTAAAAGATTATTTTTTTGTTTTCCACACACAAACTCATCCAAGCTGATTTCAAGGATTTTGTAGAGTTCCACTGCAATAGAGAGTCCCTGAGAGGAGCAGATGAAGCAGGATTACAGAGAATCACCGGGTAATACATCATCGACAATCCACCTCCAGGTATAAACTTTCTGAGTGCACATCACAAACTGAATCACTTTGCAAAATAACTCTTATATCTGAAGAACTTTGTTTAATTTTGGTATTGAACTATATAACAATTTTTCAACTTAAAAAAAAGTGAGGTTATATTTATAATATACTTCATTGTTTTTCATTATTTTCTGTGAAAATTTGTCAATTGCTCATAGTTCTAGTTATCTATCGCAGGCCAGGTCAATATAAGTTCACCTGAATAAAGGAAATAATTGTTTTTGATGATCTCTGGTTTACTTTCCACACTGAACTGAAATAGTTCTATTGACATCAAGAAAGGCAGAGTGGCTCTGTTGCCAGTACCGACTCCTGAGGCATAGGCGTTCCAACTGAGTTTAGTCGTGGTGAGAAAGGAAATAGAAAGCAGGGAGAGAAAAAAAATATATGAAATTCTAGAAAATCAAGAGTGCAATGGTATATAAGAATAATTTCAAAGGGAATTATAAAGAGTAAAAAAAAAGAAAATTTTACAAATATTCAGTAAATTGGTTATGTTATTGGGTGGAAGAAATAATTTTACAAATTTCTTTGAAATAAACCTTAAAACAAAACAACCCCTGACATATAATAACCATTAGCTTCCAACGCGGAGCGAAGTAATGTGGGCAATAATCAAGTATAAGTATAAATAAAAATAATTATATGCTACCCAATCATAACAATATATATATATATATATATATAAATATATATAATATATATAAATATATATATATATACATATATATATATATATATATATATATATATTTAAATTTGCCCGTTATCCCACTATCCCGTTTCCAGTTATCCCGTTTTTTCGGTATCCTCTTACCTTTATCCCGTTATATGATTTGGGTGGCATAATTGATTTGACAGCGAAAGTAATGCTCTGTGACGACTTACAAATCCCCTTACCCCTTTTCAACCATGTAGGGACAAAATTCTCGAATGAGGTTCAACACAACTCATTTATTTGTATCAGATAGCCAAAATACCAATTGTTATGTTATTCAGTATATATATTGAATAACTACTCAAAGAACTGGAGTAACTTTATTAAATGAACATCTATCAGTACATGCGTGACATTACATGACATGTCTCTGACTTATATTACATGAGCTCCCTAAATCATCATACTCTGATAGTATATGGGCCATGTTATGACACTACATCCCTTTTTTTTTTTTTTTTAAGAAATTGTTTACAATTGCAATTAGACTACTAGCCAACGTCAGTTTCAGAGAATGTGAATCTACGAGGTTTAATTATTTGTCTACCACTGCGAGTAACTGTTGTGTTAGGAAACAAAATTGTCTGACTATTACTAGAGACATTATCCTTATCAACATCATTAAGACACTGATTGTTCTCAGTCAAAGATGGAGATTTAGGAGTAACATTTTGTTTTTGATTAATCAAATGTTGTCTATTACGACGAAAATAAGCCTTCTGGTGTTCTAATGATAATGATCGTGGTTCATGACCTATTTGAACAATTGAAGCTGGAAACCATGGAGAAGTTGGGGTTTTCTTATAATGTACATTATCTCCTATTTTCAAAGGTGGAAGTGGTTTAGTACCTTCATCATAATATTATTTCATTTTGTTTCTTTTCTCCCTTATAACTTTTTTATATTTGTTATAGTCTATAACTTTGGGTTTGAGATCTGTTTCGTTGATTGGCAATTTCATTCTCAAAATCCTAGACATGAGTAATTGTGCTGGAGAAACACCACTAGCCTGTTGTGTATTTCTATACTGAAGAAAACCAATAAAGGGATCAGAATCTGACTCATGACTTTTCTTCAGAATATTTTTAACAACTCCTACTGTTCTTTCAACTAAACCATTACTTTTCGCGTGATAAGGACTCGATGTCCTATGGTTAATGTCCCATTCTACGGTGAAATCTTTAAACTCTCTAGAATTGAATGGCGGACCATTATCAGAAATTAGCTCAACTGGGATGCCATGACGAAAGAAAACTGATTTCAAAATCTTTATCACCTGAGATGTATTTGTTGAATTTGTTTGAGATATTTCAAAATATTTCGAAAAATAATCTACAATCAACAAATAATTGACTTTATTAAAACAGAAAAAATCAATAGCAACTTTCTGCCAAGGCAATGAAGGCTCTTCATGTGGCATCAGTGGTTCTGAAGGATTAGAATTTCTGTATTTTAAGCAAATAAAACATTGTTCTACTTTATTTTTTATATCAACAGATATATTTGGCCAATGAACTACACTACGAGCTTGTCTCAAACATCTGTCGATTCCTAAATGACCTTCATGAATAATATTCAAAATTTGAGTTCGCATAGAACTTGGTATAACAAGTAAATTATTTTTGAATAAAAGATCATTGAAAGTGTGCAAATCCGTACGAATATTGAAGGAAGGCTTCACAGATAGTGGTACTTTATTTTTTGAATTTGGCCATTCGCTATGACAATAAGAAATTACAACTTGTAAGTCTGGATCAGCTTTAGTAGAATCTTTGATTTCTTTCAGCTTACTTTCAGTAACAGCAAGATCAGAAACGAAAAAATTAGCATGTATATTGATTTCTTCTTCGACAGCATCACTGAGATCTACTGTTCCTACCGGAGCTCTGCTGAGAGTTTCAGCAATGTAAAGTAATTTTCCTGGAACATAGAAAACTTTCAAATCGTATTTTTGTAGATTGAGCATCATTCGCTGCAACCTTGGTGGAACTTCAGACAATGATTTCTTGAATAAAGATACAAGAGGTTGATGATCAGTTTCAACATTTACTGTTTGACCATAAATGTACTGGTTGAAGCGCTGACAACCAAATTGTATTGCATATAATTCTTTTTCAATTTGAGCCCATTTAGTTTGACAAACTGTTAATGACTTTGATGAATATGCAACAGGTCTGTTCTCTTGTAAAATTACAGCACCCACTGCAAATTTCGAACTATCGACTGATAATGTCAGTAGTAGATTTTGATCAAAATATTTCAAAATAGGAGACTTGGTGATCGTTTTTTTTAAATTATCAAACTCCGTTTGATGTTCCTCAGTCCAATGGAATGCTATGTTTTTTTTAAGTAAACTACGTAAATTATTAGTTTTATTGGAAAGATTGTCAATGAATGGACCCAAATAATTGGCCATTCCTAAAAATCTTTTAATGTCTGCGACACATGTTGGAACTGGTATTTCACAGATTGCTTTTATTTTTCTATCATCCGGGCCCATACCACGACTACTGAAAGTATGTCCAAGATAATTGACTTCCAACAGTAGAAATTTACATTTCTCATTGTTAAATTTCAAGTTTAATTCTCGGGCTCTCTGCAGAACGTTTTTTAAAATTTCATTGTGACCCTCCAAAGTTTCACTGAAAATCAATGTGTCATCGATATAGACTACAACACCTTGTATATCATCAAATGTTTCAGTTATTATTTTGTGAAATATTTCTGGTGCACATGACACTCCATAAGGTAGGCGTAATAATCTGAATCGACCGAAAGGTGTTCCAAATGTGCACAGCTTGGAACTAACCTCATCTAGTTTTATCATCCAAAATCCTGATTGCGCATCTAATGTTGAAAAATATTTCGCACCAGCTAACTTTGATCGCATGTCTTCAATTGTTGGTAAAGGGTAATGACTTCGCTTGATAGCATTATTCAAATTTCTAGGATCCAGACACACTCGAAGTGTTTTATTTGTTTTTTCAACCAAAACAATAGAATTCACCCAGTCAGTGGGCTCATTTACTTTTTTAATGACATTTAGTGAAATCATGCGTTCTAGCTCTTTCTTGAATCTGTCAATCAAGTGAAACGGAATTTTTCGAGGAGGGTTAATGACAGGAGTGACTTCTTTATTAATTGTTATATGACACTCTTCAGGCAGACATCCAAGTCCATGAAAAACATCATTGTAATCATCAATCAGAGATGAATGACTAACTGAAAATACCCTTTTGATTAACCCTAGTTTTCCACAGGTAGGTAGACCGATAACAGTCTGACACTATTTACAACTATAAAGTCTATTTGCAACTATAAAGTCGACTGTGACCGACAAATTATTATTTATGATGCAATCTATAGATGATTTGCCTTTGATAGGAATGCTATCCCCTGAAAATGACGTCAGCTTTGCAGGTATAGGTAGAATTTTACTATCAATATTCAAATATTGAAAGTTTTTGAAAGAAATAACATTTGCTTCCGCCCCTGTATCTATACCACATTTTAACGTCTTATTATCAACTAACAAATCTAATGTCTATGTTTTTTTGACATTTATGATATGATATTTTGAAGCATTGGAATCAACGTCAATATCTTTAACGTCATGATCATAAGTTTCTTGATTTTTACTTTGACTTTGACATTTTCTTCGACATTGACTTTGATTGTAACATTGGAAAAATTTCAGACTACCAACAACAAACATTTCATCATCATCATCCTCTAACTGAATATTTTCACTTTCATCTATAGTTAAAGTTTTGACATTTTTATTGCGAAAACATCATTTTGCAAAGTGTCCAATTTTTCTGCAAATGCTGCACGTAACATTTTGTGCTGGGCACTTGAATTTATGAATTTCTCCGCATCTTGTACATACACTACGTGTATGACTCACCTGACGACTATTTGATGTACCTTCAACTTGATTAGACAAATGACTATTTTTCGATTTCTGCCAATTAGCTGAATTATGTGCTGATCTTCCGACTTTTGCGACGACAACTTCTGTGCTTTTATTCAAATTTCTTGCCTGCAACTGAGTTATTTCAATAGCTTTTGCAATTTTTATTGCCCTATCCAAATTCAGGGACTCTTCTTGTAGAAGTTTTTCTTTGATTGATTGATTGGACAGACCCACGATGAACATATCCATTACTAAACTCTCTCGCAGCGTATCCAGTTCGCAAGAAAGACTCTTATTTTTTAGATCGGTCAGAAAATCATCAATGGATTCACTCAACTTTTGAACTCTTGTCAAAAAATTATGACGTTCTATTGTCAAATTTTTTTAGGAGCCTTATATTTGGCAATCAGTTCATCATATTTACAGAAATCCATGTCTATACCGAATGAATTGAAAATGGACAGTGCTTCGCTACCAATGTGATGTAAAAATAAAGCTACTTTTCTTTGCTCATCTGAATTTTCTAAGCAACTCGCTCTCATGAAGATCTTGAAATGTTGATACCACATTTCCCAATTGTGTGCTATGTTACCTTCTAGCGACAAGACAGGAATATTATTATTAATAGATACTTTAGAAGCTCTTGATATTATTGAAGTGCTGGTTGACTCGGGAGAAGTATTAGGCATTTTATTTGACTTATTTCCGGAACTACTTCAGACTGGACTTGATGACTGCCAATTGACGACTTCTGTCGGACTGTGACAAACTTCGACTTAACGGTTCTTCTTTTAGGTATTCACAAACCTGACACCATGTTATGTTATTCAGTATATATATTGAATAACTACTCAAAGAACTGGAGTACCTTTATTAAATGAACATCTATCAGTACATGCGTGACATTACATGACTTGTCTCTGACCTGACTAACTTATATTACATGAGCTCCCTAAATCATCATACTCTAGATAGTATATGGGCCATGTTATGAATATCACTACACCAATTATCATGATAAAAACTGAAAAATTAACGGAACCCCTATAAAAAGTTCAATCCCACATTTCACCCCTTGAGTGGTTGAATTCATAAAACACTGAAACAAACATTCGTTTATTTGTAACAAACACCTCTTTAGGAAATTTCCCCAATTAAAAAAGGAAAACCCAAAAAATTTCACCCCTTTGGGGAATGAATTTCTGAAAACACTGAAACATATATTTCTTTTATTTGAAACAGAGACCTCGAATACCAAATTTTATAACCGTAACTCAGATACTAACGGAACGCCCATACACCCAATCCCCATTTAATCCCCATCTGACCCGTTTAAGGGTTGAATTTCCAAAAACACTGAAACACCTATTCCTTTATTTGTAACACCCCAAATACCATTTTTTATGAAACTAACGGAACATCTATACGAATGTTCAACCCCCCTTTCAACACCTTTAGGGTCAAATTTCAAAAAAACCTGAAATACTGTTTTTTTTTCGAAAAGGAAAGTCCGAATACCATTTTCCAAAACTCAAACTTCAAAACTAACGGTACTTTCACTTTCACTCCCCTTTTCGCCATCCTTTTCACTGTTTTTGGGGAGGATTATTGAAGAAACTTCCTTAGTGGTTACCTATGTCATGATATGAATACGGTGTCAAAATTTCAGCTCTTCAGGTCTAGCGGTTTAGTCTGGGCGTTGATCGTATGTCAGTCAGTCAGTGAGTCAGTCAGGATATGTAATTATATATGTATATATATATATATATATATATATATATATATATATATATATATATATATATGTTGCTGTGTTTCCATATTTCAAGCACTAATAAATTATTTTCTGATTTGTGTATTCAACTATGAGATATAAAATATTATCTGTGAACAATAGAGTCCAAGCTTCAAGAGGGGTTGAAGGTTCATTCTGCAGTGGTGACCCTCTGGTTCCAGGCAAATGAATGATATTGTGTTGCAGGCGCGGATCCAGGATTACGTTCAAGGGGGGAAGTGCATTTTTTCTGTGATAACTCATCTTCCAGAAAAATTTTTCTGAAAAATATATAAACCAATAGTGCAGTTGCTGTCGAGAAATACAGTTGAGTTTGAATAGTGTTCTGTCTTTAGAAATATGAAATAAAAACGCATGAGTGTAGACATTAAAAACAATTTAATTTGAAGTAATGCGTAGCTAGATTTATTAATATCATTATAATAGTTGATTTATTTGATAACATGAACAGGATATTCATGAAATCAGAAAATAATCTGCGACTGAGAGATAATCTTCAGTCACTATCTTCCATCGTTCATGATAACCTCCCATGTCGAAAAGGGAAACATTATCAATTGAATATGGAATAGAAATTTTTTCATGAAAATTGAAATATCTACGACAATAATGAAGTTATTTTCTGTGATATCTAACAGAAAACAACCACTTTCCCAGCTGAAGCCATGCTGGGCATTGAACTACATCTGATAGATATTGAGAATTTTCCGTTTCCGTTTTCAACATGAATACCGCTCAATAGGTTATCTTGAACGATGGAAGATAGTGACTGAAGTTTGTCTTTCAGTCGCAGATTATTCCATACCTGATTTCATGAACATTCTGAACTGATTTCAAAGTGTCACTCCAGATTGAATGTTCCCAACATTTTTCCCATTATTGCATAGTGAAATTGTTTCTTAAAAAAGTATTTACCCAACTTTTTCGGTCTTCCTGATGATCGTGAAAGCGTGAAATGAGTAGATTTTCATCGACAAAAATGTATATAAGTCCTATAGTGAATGCGATGCCACTCTTGCATCAATGTTGCAAATGGTTTCTGGTGAGTACTCCTTTCTGGAAAACATTTTTATTTGCCTCATTCATCTATATGAGTCCTTAATTGAGACTGGAATGATAAATCAAATAACTACCCGAATAAAAATTCAAATTTTCAATTTCAGAATTTTTCTTTCGCGTTAGGGTTCTTTCACAATATCTATCAGATGTAGTTTGATGTCCAGCGTAGCTTTAGCCGGGGCAGTAGTTGTTTTCTGTTGGATATTACAAAAAATTACTTCATTATTGTCCTAGAGTTTTCAATTTTCAGGAAAATATTTCTTTTCAATATTCAACTGAGAATCTTTCCCTTTTCAATTATAAGTTATCTTAACTCAAATATCAAACTTCAATCTCTTCTTACGGCCAGTATTTGAAAATATTTTAATAATTTTCTCGGTATCAACAGAAATATGCTTATGGATGTTCATAAATGCAAGAACGAGAAGGCGGTTTACTGTCATGGTCAATGGGTTACATGCAACAAATCTCAACAAAATCACAAATGAATCGTGCGTGGTGGTGGACTATTGGCCTATTGGCGCGCAATGAACTAAACTCTCTGTCTTGTCTGTATTCTCAAGTGCGCAGGAGGATTGAGCCGAGGAAGGAAGCAAAGCGCATAGAAAACAAAATACATAATTTGTGGAAGCGCACATAATCCTTTTTTATTTTCGTAGAAACGCGTTGAGCGTTGATAACGACTCTAGTGAATATAGCGATGTCCTAATGAGGATTTAATTCTCTTTGAATTGTTTAAAAAAAGTGCCTCGGTCGGGCGTCAGGGGGGGGGGGGATTGCAACCATCCCCCCTTCTGTATCCACGCCTGTTGGTTGTCCGGTTCTAGAGGGTGGTGGTGGATTTTTAGACCATGTGAATCTATCTATTACGGCCGTAATAGTAATTGCCTGAAACAGGAACCTCTGGCTGATATTGTTATGCCGTTCATCATAATTATTCAGCACAATATATCAAGGACAGAATTCAACGTATTCAAAACGCATGTATGCGATTTGTTCACAATATCCCCTTTGGGAAATATGTAAGGCCATATCTCGCAATCCATAAAAAAATCAACTTTGAAAATCTTGTCCAGTACCTGATAACTGTATTTCTACACAGAATGTTCAAAACTACTGTGCCACAAAATTTATACGATTTGATCAGAAGAAGGTCTGATAAACACCAAATTAATATAAGAAGTGATTCTTTTAGAATACCTATTCACCGGACCTCAAAATATTTTCTTGTACCATATTACCTGAATCAAGTAATGAATTCAATAGGCCTAATCAACGAAAGCTTCAAGAAAAATGTAAAATCCTTCCTAATTTGCAGTCAGAACATGAACTGAACTAACAATAGATATATTATTGGGTATTGAAATAAATTTAATCTATTCACGCTTTATTAATTACTAAAAATATTAGGAGAGGAGAAAGAATGCATTTATGCTAACCTCGTCCCTTGGCGTTCTTTTGAGTTTCTCTTTATATGACTGTATATTGATCACAATAAACATTATTATTATATTATTATTATTATTATATAATGATATTACGTACGCAGTGTCCAACACCTTGTGGAAAAATTGCATATTGAACTATGACCAGTGAATGAGGAGTATTCTACGATTACTCATAATGAATTGTCTGGTGCAAGATGACAATCTGAATTGAAAGTTCCATAAACAGAATTCTATTCGAATATATTCTCCACTTATTTTTAGAAATGAATTGATTGTTTGGGACAAATGTTGATATGAATTCTAATTCTTCGAATTGTACTGCATTCTTTAATTTTCACTCGTAATTGTGTAATTTTTGTTTTACTTCCTCTATTGTTGTTCCGGATTTCGATTCCTATCACAGAATGAATGTGTGAAATATCGAAACACCACTTTCTACTATATACATGGTTATATAAAAACATGTATTTTTCTGTCTCTTGTTAATGAAATTATAATTCAAGTTTAAATTTATAGATCACACTTAACTAAAGTTGATGACATTTGGAAAAACTATTTCGTATAATAAATTTTACCATTTATATATATATATATATATTTTAAATGTGTTAAATGTTCAAAGAGTTAAAATGTAAATTATAAACTGAAAAACACATAAATAAAGTTTAGTTATTTATGCCATGTTAATTTACAGTTTTTCTGAGGATTCTACCGTTTTTCTGGAACCTTATACAATATTAGTCGATACCTATGTTTCAAGAATCATGTTTTCAACATCACAAGCAATTGGCATAATTTAAAAAAATTATAGAAATAAAAATTTACTAATATATTTTTGAGCACAAGCAGACAACAAAATGTTACAGTTAGAAATTCTGTATATGAAATTAGATCTGAACACAATAGCCAATGAGATTCCAGGAAAGATTTCGATGCAGAATTATGAATATTGAGAATATAAAAAACAGAAAACGTCAAAAATTATTTTGAATATATCATGTATATAGTATGTAGGGTATTTAAAAACTATTAGTGAATAAATCTGTCAAATAAACGAAAATAATGAAAAGTGTAACAGAAAGTGAGTGAAAACCGGGAATTCGTTCGGAATATGGAAAAATCAAGCATATTTTGATAAAACCACAGTTATTTACCACTACACCACAAGAAAATACCAGGAAGAACATTAGCTGATGAAAACCAGGGACATAACGAATCATACCTTCTCATTTCATACATATACCAGTCGAACACGGGGGCTGCAGACTGAAATGGCAGTTTCCAAAAACAGGAGAGTGATCCAAGACACTAAACATTTGCATTTCAAGAAACCACACATACATTAGAACCATGAGTGTTACAAAACTCAGTGCTTTTTATAAACAAACCTTTTAAGAACTCCTTCGATGAAAAACTTTCATAAATTGGTATATAGACTAACTATTTCACTGAAATCAACAACTTACAAAAGTGGGGTACATTTAATTTTTTCAATTATCACATAATTGCACTTTTCATGTATATAGGTAACAGTAAGTCTTCCTGAATAAAGAAAATTATTATTTTGATGAATTTCTGACTTATTTCCAATAATTGAACAAAACAGTTTGCCATGTTGCTGAAACTGACATCAAGAACACTACCAGAGGGTTCCACACTTGAACTTACCTCTGAGATTCCATAGGCGTACTGATTGAGTAATCTGAGGTAAATAAAGTAAGGTAAAGGAGTCAAATGGGATAAAAGGTAAAATATATGGCCGGACATTTGAAAATTTATATGGGTATTTATTTCTGAAAATATTGAATTAAATTCAAAGGGCAACTAGCTGAAGGATTCGAAAATAGTAAAAAAATATTTTTGTTGTGATGTTTGATTGTCAAAATAATAAAAGGAAACAAAACACAATCACCTCATCATAACAATATACATACATATATATATATATATATATATATATATATATATATATATATATATATATATATTATGTATATTTTATGATACAATCAACATCTAACAATATTTTATATTTGACTCCTTTCATACCTCAGTACTCAATCGTACGCTATCTCGAAGGTAATTGTGAACCCTCATGTTTCTTGATATTCAGCATCAATTTTGTTCAATTATTGAAAAATCGAAATTCATCAAAAAATTTTCTTATTCAGAGACTTACTGATACATACATGAAGTACATGTAAATTGAAAAAGATAAATTTACTGTATTGTTGATCCGTTTCGTGAAGTTTCAGATTTTAAAAGGTTTGTTTATAAAAAGCTGATGCTGATTTAAACGGCTCTGAACTAATGATGTTGATCATCTTGAAATCATTCTTAGTCTGCATATGTATTG
This sequence comes from Gonioctena quinquepunctata, assembly GCA_018342105.1. Classification (NCBI taxonomy): domain Eukaryota; kingdom Metazoa; phylum Arthropoda; class Insecta; order Coleoptera; family Chrysomelidae; genus Gonioctena; species Gonioctena quinquepunctata. The sequence goes on along the minus strand of JAFIRS010002879.1, from coordinate 47,590 downwards.
GGCAATGAATATGAAGTGTCCTGTTTATCGGATCTTTCCTATTTCTTTGTGAGTAAATGTTTAATCAGGAACTTCTTGTTTCCTATTCAAGAATTCACTTTTACGTACTTCATCACTGTTTATTGTTTGATTTATCACTAATAAATACCCTATATAACATGTTACTATTCAAAATAATTTTGACGTTTCTGTTTATTCTCAATATTCAATTCTGCATCGAAATCTTCTGAATCTCATATTGGTCGAATCTATTCTATGCAATTCTTCTGACATTGTTAACTCGATACTAAATATATGGACTATTTCTATAATTTATTATGCCAATACTTGTGATGTTAAGTTCTGGAACTCTGATAATATTGATAAGTTGAAAACTGTAGAATCAACTAATAAATTAACATGCATAAAACTAACTGATTATGCTTTCGTTAATTTAATCTTTGAACTGTTAACACATTAACAATATATATATATATATATATATTTTTCTTTAGTTTCTTGACCACATATATATTTTCTTCAAATTTTCGGAAGTAAAGGTCTGATTTAGTCAATTTATATATTGTTCCTTAACGACGTTTCGACATGGTATTTGTCATCATTAGGTTACATGACTAAAATTAAAAGTATGGAGTTTGAGACATTTAACTTATCTCAATATTGAAATGTATTCACTAAAATGATTCTTGATAAACATGTGTTTCGAAATATAACATGTTTATTTAACTCAATATAAATATTTGTAACATTTATGAGTATTCACTTACAAATTATTTTATTTGAGTTTTGCGTTCATTGAACGAAGGTTATTGTGGGAGTGTGACCTGCGTCGAAGTGATCGGGAATGGTTTGTTTATTTTTCATGCATGTTTATCCTCTTCATAAGTAGGTACATGGGAATGTTTATATTGAGTTCTAATATATGGGCCGGACTGTATTTTTTTGGCAGCATGTAAAGATCAGTTTTCATTATGATTACTTTAAACGAAGTTAAAGGGTTGTTATAAATCTGGCTTAAGTTTTGATATCATTTCTATTGTTAATGCTATTGGGGTCTTTTTTAATATGTATCATTTCAAGGAATGTTCTTACTCTTGGATTCCTTTCTTTGGTCAAAATTTCAACGTTGTTGGTGTTAAACTTATGTTGATTTTCTTTTCGTGTTTTGATAAGGCTGTAATGTCGGTTTTGAATATTTGTGGGCTTGTACTCGTTTCTGCAAATATTGTTTTGTTTGACCTATATAGGTACTTTGACAGTCTTTACATGGTATTCTATATACTGTATGAGTTTGTTTGTTTTTGGTATTTCTGGTTTTAATTTTGAATAAATGGTTTTGTTCGTATTTTTCAGTCGATGTGCAATAGTTATGTTGTGTTTTTCCATTTGTTTTATTAATTTTATTCGATAGTTTGTCTATGTATGGTAAGGTATGTATGTTGTTGTTTTCTTTACTTCATTATCATTTTTTATTGTAGATCGCATGTATTCGTTTTTTATTGTTTTTTTTCTGCAAAGTGGCTGGGGTAATTATTTTCTTTCAATATATTCTTGATTATTTCTATATTATTTTTCCTGAATTTTGGGTGAGCAAGCTTTATAAACTCTGTCTGTTAAATTTTGAATAACATTTTTTTTTGTAACTGAGGGGTGCGTTTGACAAATAGTTAGTGTAACGATTTGATGCATTTGGTTTAATAAACCAGTTTGTGAAAATTTTCCAGTATTGTCGTGTATTATTGTTGTGTCGAGAAAGTTTATTTGTTTTCTATTTCTTTTTCTATTGTAAATTTCAATCTAGGATGATATTTATTAAAATTTTCTAGAATTTCATCAAGTTGATGAATTCTAGAAAACAATAAATATCATCTAGAAATTAAAAGAAAAAAACAAATAAACTTTCTCGAATAATACGAAATACTGAAATTTTCACAAACTGATTTATTAAACCAAATGCATCAAATCGTTACATAACATGTCAAACACCTAGACAAAAAATGTTATTCAAATAACAACAACTATAACTTGCTCACCAAATCAGGAAAAAATAAGAATATCAAGAATATATTGAAGAAAATAATTACCCAACCACTTTGAAAAATAAAACGAATACATGCGATCACAATAAAAATGAAAAGAAAACGCAACTCCTTTACCATAGACAAACTATCGAATAAAATAATAAAATGGAAAACAACTACTTTGCATCGTGAAAATACGAACAAAACATTTTCAAAAGTTAAAACAGAAATACCAAAACATAACAATGTAACGTAAGATATATAGGTCAAACAAACAATATTTGCGAAACGATAACCAAAATATTCAAAACCGACATTAGCCTTATCAACACGAAAGAAATCGCATAAGTTTAACACCAACTGTTGATGACCGAAAGGAATCAAAAGACATTCCTAAATGATACATAAAAGACCAAAGATACATGATACAACTAACCGATTTTAACACTCTTTAACTTCGTTTATATCATAATGACGATCTTTACATGCTAAAGTAATACCGGCCCATATTAGAACTCAATATAAACATTCCCATTACCTATGAAGAGGATAAACATGCATGAAAAAACAAACCATTCCCGATCACTTCGACGCAACCTCCACAACTCTCGTTCAATGCGAAGCAAAACTCAAATAAAATAATTTTAGTGAATACTCATAAATGTTACAAATATTATATTGAGTTAAATAACATGTTATATTCGAACCATATGTTTCAAGAATTATTTAGTGCTACATTCATATTGTGTTAATTAAATGTCTCAAACTCCATATTTTATTTTAGTGTTTTAACCTGATGATGAAATCATGTCGAACGTCGTTGAAAATTATGAATTGACGAATCAGAGCTGTATTCAATTTGAGAAATATATATATATATATATATATATATATATGCATATTTATATTTATATTTTGAAATGGTAAAATTTATTATGCGAAATAGTTTTCCAAATGTCATCAGCTTTGAGTTAAGTGTGATCTATAAATTTAAGCTTGAATTATAATTTCATTAACAAGAGACAGAAAATACATGTTTTATATAACCATGTATATGGTAGAAGTGGTGTTTCGATATTTACACATTCATTCTGTGATAGGAATCGAAATCCGGAACAACAATAGAGGAAGTAAAACAAAAATTACACAATTACGAGTGAAAATTAAAGAATGCAGTACAATTCGAAGAATTAGAATTCATATCAACATTTGTCCCAAACAATCAATTCATTTCTAAAAATAAGTGGAGAATATATTCGAATAGAATTCTGTTTATGGAACTTTCAATTCAGATTGTCATCTTGCACCAGACAATTCATTATGAGTAATCGTAGAATACTCCTCATTCACTGGTCATAGTTCAATATGCAATTTTTCCACAAGGTGTTGGACACTGCGTACGTAATATCATTATATAATAATAATAATAATATAATAATAATGTTTATTGTGATCAATATACAGTCATATAAAGAGAAACTCAAAAGAACGCCAAGGGACGAGGTTAGCATAAATGCATTCTTTCTCCTCTCCTAATATTTTTAGTAATTAATAAAGCGTGAATAGATTAAATTTATTTCAATACCCAATAATATATCTATTGTTAGTTCAGTTCATGTTCTGACTGCAAATTAGGAAGGATTTTACATTTTTCTTGAAGCTTTCGTTGATTAGGCCTATTGAATTCATTACTTGATTCAGGTAATATGGTACAAGATAAGAAAATAATTGCTCATATTTTGAGGTCCGGTGAATAGGTATTCTAAAAGAATCACTTCTTATATTAATTTGGTGTTTATCAGACCTTCTTCTGATCAAATCGTATAAATTTTGTGGCACAGTAGTTTTGAACATTCTGTGTAGAAATACAGTTATCAGGTACTGGACAAGATTTTCAAAGTTGATTTTTTTATGGATTGCGAGATATGGCCTTACATATTTCCCAAAGGGGATATTGTGAACAAATCGCATACATGCGTTTTGAATACGTTGAATTCTGTCCTTGATATATTGTGCTGAATAATTATGATGAACGGCATAACAATATCAGCCAGAGGTTCCTGTTTCAGGCAATTACTATTACGGCCGTAATAGATAGATTCACATGGTCTAAAAATCCACCACCACCCTCTAGAACCGGACAACACAACAGGCGTGGATACAGAAGGGGGGATGGTTGCAATCCCCCCCCCCCCTGACGCCCGACCGAGGCACTTTTTTTAAACAATTCAAAGAGAATTAAATCCTCATTAGGACATCGCTATATTCACTAGAGTCGTTATCAACGCTCAACGCGTTTCTACGAAAATAAAAAAGGATTATGTGCGCTTCCACAAATTATGTATTTTGTTTTCTTTGCGCTTTGCTTCTTTCCTCGTCTCCATCCTTCTGTGCACTTGAGAATACAGACAAGACAGCGAGTTTAGTTCCTTTGGCGCCAATAGGCCAATAGTCCACCACCACGCACGATTCATTTGTGATTTTGTTGAGATTTGTTGCATGTAACCCATTGACCATGACAGTAAACCGCCTTCTCGTTCTTGCATTTATGAACATCCATAAGCATATTTCTGTTGATACCGAGAAAATTATTAAAATATTTTCAAATACTGGCCGTAAGAAGAGATTGAAGTTTGATATTTGAGTTAAGATAACTTATAATTGAAAAGGGAAAGATTCTCAGTTGAATATTGAAAAGAAATATTTTCCTGAAAATTGAAAACTCTAGGACAATAATGAAGTAATTTTTTGTAATATCCAACAGAAAACAACTACTGCCCCGGCTAAAGCTACGCTGGACATCAAACTACATCTGATAGATATTGTGAAAGAACCCTAACGCGAAAGAAAAATTCTGAAATTGAAAATTTGAATTTTTATTCGGGTAGTTATTTGATTTATCATTCCAGTCTCAATTAAGGACTCATATAGATGAATGAGGCAAATAAAAATGTTTTCCAGAAAGGAGTACTCACCAGAAACCATTTGCAACATTGATGCAAGAGTGGCATCGCATTCACTATAGGACTTATATTCATTTTTGTCGATGAAAATCTACTCATTTCACGCTTTCACGATCATCAGGAAGACCGAAAAAGTTGGGTAAATACTTTTTTAAGAAACAATTTCACTATGAATAATGGGAGACTTATATTCATTTTTGTCGATGAAAATCTACTCATTTCAAGCTTTCAGTCACTATCTTCCATCGTTCAAGATAACCTATTGAGCGGTATTCATGTTGAAAACGGAAACGGAAAATTCTCAATATCTATCAGATGTAGTTCAATGCCCAGCATGGCTTCAGCTGGGAAAGTGGTTGTTTTCTGTTAGATATCACAGAAAATGACTTCATTATTGTCGTAGATATTTCAATTTTCATGAAAAAATTTCTATTCCATATTCAATTGATAATGTTTCCCTTTTCGACATGGGAGGTTATCATGAACGATGGAAGATAGTGACTGAAGATTATCTCTCAGTCGCAGATTATTTTCTGATTTCATGAATATCCTGTTCATGTTATCAAATAAATCAACTATTATAATGATATTAATAAATCTAGCTACGCATTACTTCAAATTAAATTGTTTTTAATGTCTACACTCATGCGTTTTTATTTCATATTTCTAAAGACAGAACACTATTCAAACTCAACTGTATTTCTCGACAGCAACTGCACTATTGGTTTATATATTTTTCAGAAAAATTTTTCTGGAAGATGAGTTATCACAGAAAAAATGCACTTCCCCCCTTGAACGTAATCCTGGATCCGCGCCTGCAACACAATATCATTCATTTGCCTGGAACCAGAGGGTCACCACTGCAGAATGAACCTTCAACCCCTCTTGAAGCTTGGACTCTATTGTTCACAGATAATATTTTATATCTCATAGTTGAATACACAAATCAGAAAATAATTTATTAGTGCTTGAAATATGGAAACACAGCAACATTCGTTGATCACATCGACAAGAAGGAACTAAAACCATTTGTTATTTCCCGGAGTTTTCAAATCTAACCATGAATATGTTTGAGTCCTTCTGCTACTGATTGCACTGGGCGTGACATTTTCAGGGCTACGATGAGCCAAAAAAGGTTTTTATTTCTATCATCCGCCATACATTTTGACAATCAAGAAACGAGACAAGACTGCAGGAGATAGGCTTGCACCAATACCGGAAATATATAAAATATTCAACGATAACTGCCAATGCCATTATGTCTGCAGTGAGTATGCCAGTTGATGAAATGTTAGTGGGCACTGTTCCTTCAGGCAGTATATGAAATATTCAGGCCATCCTTTACTTACCAAATTTACCAGTTGTATAAAGAACCTCAGCATCACTAGCTTCAGATCTAAATATAAAAATGAAGTTTTCAAAAAACAAGTTTAGACATTCCTCTACCTAGCTACTCAAAAAAACTGATAAGTATACAGAAAATCGTCCCTTTTCTCTCATTGTCTATTGTCAATCAAAAGGGTACATACTGCAATGTTCCCCTTGACACACTGTATCAGGGTTAAGTGGAAGAACATTTTCGTAGTGAAGCTACTTTTTTCTCTGCAGAAAATGAACTTCGCCCTTTATTTTCAGAAATCTGTTTTTTTTCACTATTACAATATAACAACCTCTATGTATTTTTCTTGAAAATAATAAAGACTTTTTTATTATTATTATAATTATAAAGAGCAAGCCTAAGAAATATGGATTACGCATAATGTGCTTATGTGATGCGGAAACCCATAATTTATTGAACTCTTTCGTTTATTGTGGAAAAATTCGAGAACCCAATGCTTGAAAATTATTGATCATACACTCAATGTGCTGCAGCTAATAAAACCCATGATAAACATGAATAGAAACATTACTGGAGAGAATTTATTTACTTTGGTGGCATTTGGATGTACTTTGAAGACATTAGCTCTTATATGTGGGAACTGCAAGAGAAAGCCGCATTTAACCCCAGAGTGCATACCTCACAAAACTCGTGCTCTGCATTCTCCTGTGTTTAGATTCACAAGGAACATAGGACTCTTACAGAACCTACCATTCGAAGCGCTATCTGTACTAGCAGATATAATCAATCAATCCTTCGAAACGGAAGTTTTCCCCCAGGTTCGAAGACGGCACTTGTTATGCCTCTTCATGAAGGTGGTGACACCACCAGTAGTCCTTCAAACCTCAGACCAATCCCGTTGTTATCCACAATGTGAAAGATCATAGAAAAATTGGTGAAGAAAAGATTGTTGCAAATTTTATATAAAGTATATAAAGTGAAAATAGATTAAATTTGGGTTTCAAACTCCCAGAAGTACTGATGATGCAATGTTCTCATTTTTGGAAAAGGTTCATATTAGTTTGAATGAAGGTGGAACTATTGCAGCAGTATTCTGTGATTTTTCAAAAGCTTTCGATTGTGTTAATCATGGAACACTGCTGCTGCATCGCAATGGAATGGAGAATAGATCACAAATAGTAAAAATGAACGATACATGTTCTGATTAATTGGCAATGTAGTACGGAGTACCTCAGGGATCTGTTTTAGGATCTATAGTGTTTTTGCTGTACATAAGCGATCTTGCTACAATAAATAGTGAAGGATCTTTCACAATTTTAGAGGACGATACCACATTATTATGGCATGAAAATAACACCAAAATCTTGAAACAAGATCTTTCATCAGATTCATTAAAGGTTAAACAATCATGTGATTCAAACTTTCTTTGTTTCAATGTAGATAAGACTAAAATTGTTGACTTCATATTCAGCAATGATAACTTGCTACTTGATGGTATTCATATCGAATAAACGCTTTGTACTAGGTTTCTTGGCTTGCATATTGATAATAAATTGAAATTCACTGAACACATCACATCATTATGTTAGAAGTTAGCTTCTGAATCATTTGCTATGAGAGTCGTCGCCAATGAACTTGATATGTCCACAACCAGATCGACTTACTTTGCCCTAATAGAATCTCATCTACGATATGACATTGCGCTTTGGGGATTTTGTAGTCAAATACTTCCGAATCAGGTATTCGTCCTGCAGAAGAGATATGTAAGATATTTGTGTAGAGCCAACTCCAGAGATAGCTGCAGACATCTTTTTATAGAACAAAAGCATCTTTGTTCTGACAGAGGTATGCCTGATTCACAAAAAATATGTTACTGACTCTCCCAAAGCTAGCCCCCACATTACCAGACATATCTGTAATAATCACCTGCCAATACCTATACTGAATTAAAAAAAAAACACTCTAATATGTATGAAGGGAAAATAATATTCAATCACTTGCTACAGCAAACTAAGAATAGATTAGATCATACAATACTCAGAAGATCTGTCAAAAATATTTTTCTTAAAAAGCATAATATAAACTGTAGGAATATCATGATGACATGTCTCAAATACAGCAATGTTTATTTATTTATTTGTTTTCGGCCCGGTATTTTCACCTCCGGTTATACTAGGAATAAATTAACCAACGGTTAGAATATGCTTTCGTTCAACGTTTATTGATAAGCTAAAGCACATTCTAACCATTCTTAGTATAACCAGAGGTGAAAATACCGGGCCTAAGTATTGATCTTATTCTTATGGCTCCTATGGCTCGGTGCATGTACGTGTATATATGTATATTTGTGTGTATATATATATTGTAATGTTTTGATATATTGAAAATTCTAATTGTTTTTTATATAGTAAGATAGCTAATAATTTTTGCTATTCTTTGTGAGCCAATTTGATATGATATAGATAGATATTTTCGCCCTGTATATGTATTGTATGCTGTAATAACAATTGCTAGCGAACGTCACTGTTCTCTCGTCACGTCGCTGCCAATAGTTATCATTTTTCTTACCACAGCTAGCACAGTTGGTACACCTCTTATCTCAGATAGCCGGTTCAAGGCAATGTAGCCACTACTTGATATGTCAAAACTCAATTTATTCAATGGTCGTAGGAATGATTGTTGATCATTATAGAAAACAAACAACAAGGTATCAAAAAGCAATTATTTCCTTTATTCAGGAAGACTTAATTTCACCTGGCCTACGAAAAATAACTTATACTAATGTGAATCTACAAATATTCACGGATAATCATAAAAATGAAATCATGGATAGATAGACAGAACCTCACTTTTTCATTGAGAGTGAAGTTTTCTTTTATAGTTCAAAATACAGTGAAATAAAGTTCTTCAGATGTGAAATACGTTATTTGTGATATTGTTCAGGACCGGAAGTGCACTACTGAAGTTTTTATACCTGGCTGGAAATGTTGGTGTTCAAGATATGCCCTGAAACTGGATCCCTTCTCACTCCAAGCTTGATCAGGAACTCCAATACCATAAATCAGGAACCATACATATGCAGAAATCAGCTCTGGACACTTGGATATGTTGTATAATTAAGGTAATATTGGTTTTGTTCTTCAAATGTTGGAGTTATTTCGTTTTTCTTTCTCCCAAAATGTTGCGTGGCATTCCCTTCAAATTTATTTTTCGATCTCCTTTCTGGCTTTGTTTGTTGTCGCCTGGATACAAATTTTTTTCCTGTTTTCTCATTTGAATTTTAGAATTCGCGCACTAAATTGTCACATTTCACTGTTTGGGTTTATATATACAACTATTTTTCCATTCTTATTACTATTTACAAATTTCAATAATAATTGCTTATGACATCACCCCGTTGTTATTCTCTCACAATTTCCAATTTCCATATGACCATCTATTCCCTGATTGGCTATTGTCATCAAGAAGTTTGCTGTTCTACCATTGGCTACCTTTAGTTATCTACAATTTCATATACTGTATGTTTCAAATTTATAAATGTGTTGATCACTTTTTATTCATGAAAATTTTGTAAATCTAGACTTTTTGTTGTCTTTTTACCAATTATGGGTTATAATCATTATGACAGTGTATGAAATTGATTGTGTTATAGTATTTTGACATTTTTATCTATCCATATTATACATAGGCTCACAAGTAAATAGAACTTCCAAAACTATGTCAAAACAATCTCTTGAAACTAATAACTATTTAGTAATTATTCTTTTTGTGGGTTTTTTTCTTTTAAAACTCATAACTCATAACATAACATAACAATATATATATATATATATATATATATATATATTGTGTGATACAATTGCATTTATAGTATGCAAGGTTATTTTTCTGTACCTTCTTGTATTATATTCATTCAAATTATTATTCTCTATATGTTCGATCCATTTTTTTTATTTTTGATCCTACTTTGTCAATATGAATATTCTTGGACAATAAAGTATATCTATCTATCGTAACACTGGTTTCTTATGTGCCAAAAAAGTATAATGTCAATATGATATCATATATGCACCATGAAAATGATTTGACAGAATATAACCGAAATCTAGAAATAATTGACTTTTATAATTCCACCAAGTCTGGAGTTGATGCATTTGATCAGAAGTGTGCTGTTTACTCATGCCAATACGTTGATCTATGGCAATATTCGGTGCAATGCTCGATATCTCTAAAGCTAATAGTTACATACTACCCAAATTGTCTCAACCAAATGTAAGAATGAATCGCCGGAAATATATCACAACGTTTGATACAGAGTTAAGTGCTCTCCAGAGAATTGATAAAAATCATCATGAGAGTACTAAATGAAGATGACGATACAGATAGTATGGAGCAGCTGAAGCGGGTCCTGCGACGAAATCCCAGAGGTGTGCATTTTGTCCACGGAAAAAAGACAGGAAAGTGAAGACTGTTTGTACAACTTACCAAAAACCTGTATGCAACGATCATTCACAGCCTGCGGTGAAATGCTTGAATTGTAAAAGCCGGTACCGAATATACAGTGCTTCTCAAAAGTCCCTCCCCCTCTCTTATTTTTGGAACGATTATACATAAACAAGTGAAATTTGGAAACTGAATATTAAAGGTTGTAAACTTCCCTACTAGTTATGATAGATGACGAAATCGTCAGAGATGACGTCACAAGGCCATTGTGACCAATAATTTTGAATGGAACCCTACGGCAAGCGACACCTCTTTCGAAAGGTATCGAAAAAACCTATTCAATGTTACTCATTTGTTTGTGTTTATGGCAGTTTTAATGGCTCATTAGTAAACATTAAAATTTAATTTCCATTCAGTATGATATTAATTACAGACTTAAGAATCAGTATCTACTTGAATAAGTTGCTCGAAGTGATCTCCATTCACTTCCTGACAGTGAAATATCCTATTTTCAAACTCTTCTCGTACTTTTGCAAATGTGTCTGCGGAAACAGCTTCACATTCTGCAACAATACGTTATTTTAAAACGTCGATATTGTCAGGTTCAGTGGCGTAAACCTTCGATTCAAGGTATCCCGTCTCGTCGTCCAATCCATCTACCACGATACTCCTCTTCCAAATACCGTCTCACTGCACCGTAATAGTGTGGGGGAGCACCATCCTGTTGGAATGTTATTTCCAAATTGCCGAATTCATCTGGATTATTTTCCGAAATTAACGGTTCTATTGCGTTTTGCAACAGCTCCAGATAAACCTCACCAGTTGAATTAGTATCTAAAAAAAAAAGGGCTAACGATGTGTTTTCCCAGGATACCTGCCCAAACATTCACCTTCTGGGGTAATTGGGTATGTGTTTCACGAAACAGGTGAGGATTTGCGTCACTCCAATACCTCACATTCTGTGTATTTACATTTCCATGTAGATAGAAAGTACTTTCGTCACTGAAACAAATTGTTTTGACATAGTCTGGCTGTTGGTTAATTTTAGTTTCCATATTTTCACAAGATTCTAGTCTTCGGTCTGGGTCGTCGTCTGAGAGTTGATGAACCATTTTTAATTTGTATGGATGAAATTTGTTTTTTTTCCACACCCTGTGTACTGACTTCACAGGTAGAAGCAACGTGAGTTGTTGAAGAAGTAGGATTAACTATTACTTCTGCCAGTATATCAATTTTCTTCTCATCAGAAATTTGTGGTCTGCCAGATCGTTTCGCGTCATTAATACGTTGTTTCAAACTTACGAAAAAGCTACCTTAAATAAGTCCTCGGAACTGGGCGATCGGTAAACCTCTCATGCGTTCTGCTGCATGAATATTTTGTCCAGTTTCACCAAGAATTAGGATCGCTGCTTCTTTATCACCTAAAGCACGTACCATTTCGCTACTTGAAGCACTCAAACGTTCGGCTCACAACAGTTTAACATATTATTAAAATTGAGAAAAATATGAAAAATACCAAAAGCTGCTAAAACAGTTAAACGTTCGATCAACAATACACAAATTATTAAATGTACAAAAACTTTGACAATTACAAAAACGTCAAATTAGGGAGACTAACAAAAACGTCAGCTTATTCGACAACTATCCAGAGGCGGAGATTGAATTTGGAATTTTAGTATTAACTGATTCAATTCATCACAGCTTTGCGTTTTTCAAAAGCGAGTTGCCAAAACTGCCATAAACACAAACAAAATTAGTATCATTGAATAGGTTTTTTCGATACCTTTTGAAAGAGGTGTCGCCTGCCGTAGGGTTCCACTTAAAATTATTGATCACAATGGCCTTGTGACGTCATCTTTGACGATTTCGTCATCTATCATCACTAGTAGGGAAGTTTACAACCTCTAATATTTAGTTTCCAAATTCCACTTGTTTAAGTATAATCGAGGGGGGGAAGGGACTTTTGAGAAGCACTGTATAACTTAGAATATTACTTATACCTATATGTATCAAATCATCGGCGATATCTATAAAACATCAAATTATTATTCAATTGGCAATGGGGCTGATCCATCCCTGTTGTTTCTTTGCTCAATAGCGACAAACGTATTTTCTCATTCCAGATACTGAGAATGGATATCCATGTATATACCCACCGAAAAATTCAACGAAATAATGTTTTTTTTACAAGCTTTTATCACAAGCTTTTATTTAGTTTCACTTGTTAGTTCGTTCGTTCGTCAAGGTCAAATCTTGCGAGTGAATTTTGACAAACTTCCAGTCGTTTGATTGATTTGAAATTTGGCAGATGTTCATAATTCCGGTGCATTATAGAGTTTTTGTTAGAGAAAAAAAACAGATATTCAATTATGGTCCGATTTGATTCAAAATCGGTATGTGGGTGTTTTCGGAGTCGGATATTATGAATTTTTTGTCAAATTTCATAATTTCAAGATGGCGGACGAATTTTGTGATTATGGTCCGATTCGATTCAAAATTGGTATGTGGGGGTTTTCGGGGTCAAAGATTATGAATTTCATGTCTGAATTGATAAATTCCAAATGGCGGCCCCAAAATGCTGGACGATTTTTGTGATTATGGTCCAATTTGGTCAAAATTGGTATGCAGCGGTTTTTGCAGTCGGAGATTCTGAATTTTTTGTCAAAATTTATGAATTTATGATGGCGGCTCGAGTTATCTGATTAAGGTCATATTTTATTCAAAATTGGGATGTGTGAGTTTTCAGGTTCGGAGATTAGGAATTTTTTGTCAAAATCCATGAATTAAAGATGGCGACTTCAGGATGGTGGACGATTTTTGTTGAGAGTTTTTGGGGTCTGAGATCATGATTTCTTTCAGCTCAAAACTTACAGGGTAGAGATCTTGTAATTAATAACGATGCTCTATTAGAAATGACAGACTAAGGCGAACTAACAAAAAAGGCAAGAAATAAAATACATGATAAAAAACCGTTTGAACGGCGAACTTTTATTAAAGCCGTGTACGAAAACGTATAAAATAAGTTTGAGGCATCGCTGACAATGATTTAAGTATTTTTTGTTTTAGTTTTTAAAAGCTTGTTGCGCGAATTTTAATAAAATTAATACTTCGACAAGTTGTTACTTACCAACCAATCATTGTCCACTGAAATTAATAGGTACCTACTTTTATGAACAACTCGCGCGATATACTTTTTGAAATCAAATAATTCAAGGAAAAATGATTAAATCATTGTCAGCGGTGACTTAAACTTATTTTATACATTTCAGAACACGGCTCAAATGGAAGCTTGTCTTCAAAACGGTTTTTTATTAGTTATTTTATTTTTTTCATTTTTGATTTTGTTTGAAGGCATCCAATGTTGTCTTCATATTTAAGTTTTGTATCAGTGGTTACTTCCTATATTTTTTTTTTATAATTGGGTATTTGGTTTTAATGTACCATCAGAACCCTGAATGAAATCAATTCACAGAAATTCTCTCATTTTCTGGTAGATTTCCTCTTGGGGTATTTGAATATACCAGTTATGTGGTCCAAAATACACGTTACAAGTTCAGGGTTGAAGAAATATCTAAATAATTATATATTTTCAGAAGCCTTTTGGATCTGCAGTTCCAACTTTTTGATATCTTCATGTAATTCTATAATTGTATTGAACCCAAAGGAAACCAGTTTTGTTAAACTGCTTTCTTTTTATTTGAGGTAGATTACAGGAATATCAAGAAGCGTTCAGAGAGATTTGAGTCCTTCTCCAAGTTTTGATCGTATTAGAAATCGAAGTTCATACAAAAATAGAAATGCTGTTTGTGTTTTCCGATGAAAATATTTCCGATGATTCTTTAGCTTGTCAAATTCAGAATTAATAAATACATTCTGAAATCTACCTTCCCGAATTACCGCGCCATAAGTTTGTTTAGTTGCATTCAGTATTAATACTTTCTACTGCATCTGTTAGAACACTTCGTATACCTACATCAAGAATATGTACGTGTGACTTGTTTCGATGAGATTTCTTAGAACCAGGAATAAGAGGTCATCAACCCGGAATACGATGAGTTTACGAAATAAATTTTGGTCAATAACAAACTTTTTCATATGAGCCCCTGTTAAAATTTCGTCTCTATTATGATTCTAGGAACTCGGCTGGGTAGGGATGAAGTGAAGATGTTATAAATATATCTTAAGATTCACCAAGTGGCAGTACGTGAAAGTTGTTGATGGTTACGTGAAGGTTTAAATAAACTTGAACTTGTTCTTCGAATTGCAATGTGGATATACCAGGTTCGTTTAATATTTTTATCATTCATTACAGCTTTCCCCGATTTGAATTATAAATCACTATACCGTGTGACCAAGAGATATGGTACGCCACGAAAGTTTTTATGATATTGGATATCGTGATTGTCTTGAATTAACTAATTCAAACAGTCCAACCAAAATAAAAAAATTCCAATAATATTGTGATTATTCAAGGAAGCTTCATGTTTGTAACATAATCTTTTTTTTCAATTTAAAATTGGCGTCATGCTCACGACTACACAAGGTTGGCCATGAAAAAGAAATCAGCTAACAAAAAGTATCGAAATCTTTCAGAATGTTTTGAAGTAATATCGAATTGAGACATTGGGTCAGAATGAAATTTTAGCCCACAAAGTTTCAACTGATACTTTGAAAGGCCCCCTCGTTAATGTTGAACCAATCAAATGTCCGAAATTTTATACAGAGATCCAATCAGATCAGTTTTATAGTGATAAATGTCTTCTCGCTGTTTTATACTGATAAATGCACACTAGATTCGCCATTGTTTTGAGATAAAACCACAGTAGCTCGTGAAAATTATGTCAACGTATTCAATTCCTAAATAGGAAATAATGAAATTAAAAATTGATTGAGTAAGAGTTTCTGGTCTCACTACATACAGTGTTTTGATATTGGAATTCAAATATAACTTTTTCAGACCGATAAATGAGTCTCGAGTTTTAAAGTAAGGGGGCGGATATATATATATATATATATATATATATATATATATATATATTTATTAGTATACCGGGTGTGAACGAATTAGACAAGTCATAACTTCAAGAATATAAGGTGTATCAAAATGAGATTTGGTACAGATGAATGATATGTGAAGGGAAGAGTTTTTGTATTTTTTTCACTTCTAGGTCACTTCCGATATCACCGGAAATGCCTCCCGTTTTGAACTTTTCAATAGAACACCCTGTATATTCTAACATTTTTGGATTTCTGAGACAATTCTGGGTCGGAATGTGACATTTCAAAAAGTTTTTACGCCCACTTTTCTAATAGCGACCATTTTTTGACAAGCACTTTCCGAAAGAAGGATTTTTTGACGAATCTAACGATACTAATTTATTTACGATTGGATTTAAAATAAGAACATAAATTAAATATTACCAAGGAAAATACTGAATAAAAATTCATTTACATTCGTCAAGTGATGATAATTTATTCACTTTCACAGTAGTAAATTTTCAAAGTGCATTTCTCTTTGTTCAAGATAAATTTCATCTCGTTCAATTCTTTCTCTCAACACCTTTCGTAACATTAGAGGCGTTATACTTCTGAATGCACATAGATTTCTTCCTTCTAAGATTTCAAGAGTAGCTGGGGCTCTTGCATAGTAAATTTTTCTTTAATAAATATTGGCCCAATTATTCTGTTTCTAGACATTGACGCTAAACCTTTCTTAAAAATTGCCCTCTCTCATTGCATGATGATTTTGTTGGGCCCACTACCGAGTATTTTGCTTATTGAACAAATCATTATTTGTTAATCGTGATTCGTGGGATAATATAATACATTTGATATAATTTGGGTTAACACGATGATTTTAAGGCAGCCAATCATAAAACATCGTCATCGTCAGCAACCAAATGTTGATGTAACTGATATTTAAATGCTCGATATCCGTGCTTTTTCAGTATTTATCTTACTGATTCGTGACTTATCTTCATTTCTTGACCAATTTCACTAAAATAAACTGTTTCATCAACCCCAACCATAGCAAGAACGGTAATCTCAGTCTCTTCGTTTATGATAAACGTCTGTTCCGCCTGTCAATTTCCTTCTTGCCTGAAACGATTCTCAACATACGGAAAATACTGATGAGCTGGATGTTGCCGATTGGGATATCTCTGAGCATACAACACAGCAGCATTCCTTGAATTTCTATGACATTCTCCAAATATTAATAACATATCATTTTTTTCACTTCGAGTATACATTATTTTGAAGAAAAATTGAACTGAAATTCAACGGAAATTAAGAAACGTTTACTGTCTGCTCATAAAGCTTATGTCACTGTCATTACCTAAGTGAGGGTTTTGTTTTCCAAAGAAGACTTGATAAAAATAACTGGAAAATATTATGCATCATGACTATCCAAGGCACACTTGACAAAAGTAGGTAAATTATCATCCAGTAATTTCCTTAGTAATATTTAATTTATGTTCTTATTTTCAATCCAATCGCAAATGAATTAGTATCGTTAGATTCGTCAAAAAGTCCCTTTTTCGGAAAGTGCTTGTCAAAAAAATGGTCACCATTTGAAAAATAATAGACACGAAAATGTTATTTCGCCAACTTGTCTCATTCCTATCCATCATACTAGTCACTAAAACTTTGCGATTCTAATTTTCTAACATCACTTGAGGTCCTCAGATTAGTTTACGTCCGATCAGGGCCACCTAGATGCAATATTAAAAGTGATTTTGGAAAATTAAGTAGGCCTAAAAACTTTTTGAAAGGTCACATTCTTATCCAGGATTGACTCAGAAATTCAAAAATGTTGCAATATATAGGGTGTTCTCACTTACGAGGGTATCCAAAAATTTTAATTCTTGATTCATGAAATTCTCTCACAAAATACAATTTGTGTAATGGAAATATATCTATAATTTTGCACAAATTTGCACGGATGCATTTTTAACCGAAAAAAACACTCGCGCACTACGTGCACTCAATCAATCAATCATGCTTTATTGTCCAAGAAGTAATTCTTATTGAAAAAGTAAGTGTAATTTTATAATGTCAGAAATATTAAGAATATAAAATTATATGAAATTTAATGAACAATCATTATAGAGTTGAAACATATGTACCTAAACGAATATAAATAAAACATTACAGAAAAATATATCAAACATTACAGATAAATAAATAAATAAAGCAATACAGATAAGTAAGCAACGGAAATACTAAGCTTTAAAATTCATCAATGTAATATTCCTTCAAGTCATAGTAGGCTTTTTGCAGAAATACCTCTTTAACTGATTTCCTGAACTTTTTTAAATTTGTTATTTCCCTGTAGTACATTGGGAGGTGGTTATATATTTTCTTGCTCTCATATATCAAAGAAAATTTTGTAATTGCTAATTTTGGTATTGGCAGGGGTAGATCCCGACTTCCTCCTGTATGGTATCGTCTGTCATTATTTACTGCTGTATTAAAATACTGTTTGTGTTTTAGACACACGGTTTCCAAAAGGAACAAACAAGGTACAGTTAGAATTTTCTGACTGATGAAAAGTGGTTTGCAGTGATCTTGTGATTTTGCCTTGCATATGTATCTGACAGCCCTTTTTTGCAAAACGAATACTGAATTTAGTAGTTGCTGACTACATAAGCCCCAAAAGGCAATTCCATATCTCAAATGGGACTCGATCAAGGAAAAATACACAATTCTGGCTGAGGATTGATTGAGTTCATTTGAAACAACTCGAACTGCATAACAGCCAGATGCTATTTTTTTGCATAAGTTCTCTACATGCTTATCAAATTTAAATTTTTCATCTACAAATACCCCTAAAAACTTTGTGTGAGTTTTGTTCACTATAGCGTGATTTTCTATAGGTGAGTCGTCGAAACTGAACTTGAAGCAGACTATGTTTGTTTTATTTGTGTTGAAACATAAGGAGTTTGAATCACACCACTGTTTAATTTTATAGAGATCAAAAGTTATGTTTTCTCTGAGATTATCTTCATTTGTCCCACGCCAAAGGATGGTGGTATCATCTGCAAAAAATGTGAACTTCTCTTTGATGTCAACGGTTACCAGATCATTCTGATAAAGCAGAAAAAGAATAGGACCCAGAACCGATCCTTGTGGTACACCATGTGCGATTTATTTCCTTGGAGTTTTACTACTTGTTTCCTGCCTGTTAGATAACTGGAAATCCAGTTATATGACAATCCTCTAAAGCCATAGCACTGAAGTTTAAATAATAGTGTTTCATGGTTCACGCAGTCGAACGCTTTAGAGAAATCGCAAAACACTGCCCCAATAGCTTCGTTATGATTTAAACCAATATACACATCTTCCAGAAAAGAAAAGATTGCATCGCCTGTGTTTTTATAGCTTTGGAATCCATATTGAGATTCGCATAGGATGTTATGATGACTTAAGAAGTTCAATATTATCTTTTTAACGAGCTTTTCAATTATTTTTGAGATTGTTGGAAGCAATGATATAGGCCGGAAGTTTGATGGATCATTCATTTCGCCACCTTTATGAAGCGGAATGACTATTGCTAGTTTCAGACATGAAGGAAATCTGCCAGAACGAAATGATTTATTGATGGCCTCCACAAGAATATTTAAAGAGTACTCGTACTCGTGCTCTCTTTCAACTCAAAATGAATTCGGGCAAATTTCCTAATAAAAATGATTCCAAAAACAAATACCCGACTACTGAAAAATCACGGTCTAAAAATTATGAAACATGAAAATATTATCATCTGAAATTGTTATGTACAAACTATTCCATATTTATCGTCTATTAATTAAACAACTTACACGTAATATATTTTAATGTATTTGATACATATTCATAGTGATGTTCAGAGGATGAACGTGGTCATATGTCACCTATCCTATCAAAACAATACATTCTGAGAGTAGTAAGCGATCATAAGCTTTAGGGCAAAGTAGCATATGGTTATCCTCTGAACATCACTATGAATATGTATTGAATGAATCAAAATAGATTTCGTGTAAGTTGTTTGATTAATGGACGATAAATATTGAATAGTTTGTACATAACAATTTCAGATGAGAATATTTTTTTGTTTCATGATTTTAGGAGCGTAATTTTTCAGTAGTCGGATTTTTGTTTATGAACTTATTTTTATTTCATACTTTTCAGAGCGTGATTTTTCAGTAGTCGGGTGTGAACTTACTTTTTATTTAAATTATTTTGGCGTCTTAATTCCGTGATGAAGTATTTTCAGAGCCACTTTACATTTTTTTTTGTTAAGGTTTTATTGTTTAACATGTAGCTAGGTAATATACCGCGTGGAGGTACTCCCATCTTACATCTCATTATTACACACGTTTTGTTTTTTTATATAATTTTAACATGTGTACCATAATCCATAACGAAACACGTATTTATTATAATTGTTTTTTGGGTAGGTTTGGAGAGAAAATGTATTTGGCTCACATCTGAGGCGTGATTTTAGAAACAATGTATTTCTGAAATGTACTAATCAAGTCGTTTCATTTGATACACAACACGGCATAATTATTTTTTTCAGTTCATTACCTTATGACCACTTTCAATTGGAAGTGATGTCATTTGTCAAATTTTGATAAGTAGTTTAGAAGTTATGAGGAAACATATGAACATACATACATACCCACATACATACCGATCAAAATCATAACCCTTCTTTTTGCTTCGCCGTAGTCGGGTGAAAATTATAGATAATTTACATTGCACTCGTTATATTACTATTTAAAATTGAAGATTTTTTTGAACTTTCAAAGATCTCTAATTGCAATTGATTAATTTTTTGATATGGAAATTCAAATTGTCACTTTCATATTTTTTCTTTTGAGCCACCGCCCTTTTACAATATCAATCAGATGTAGTCCAATGTCCAGCGGGACTTTAGCCAGGAAAGAAATTGTTTTTTTGTTAGATATTACAAAAATTACTTTATTTTTATCGTAGATTTTTCAGTAATTGAAAATGTGCTTCCGAATTCTTCCGGTCTTCCTGATGATCGTCCACAAAAATATATTGAAGACCTAGTGAATTCGATGCTATCTATCATCAATGTACCAAGTGAATTGGGACTGGAATAAAAAATCTAATTACTCTATTACTTTGTATGTCTACTAGAAAAACAAACATAAACGGCGAAAACATTCATCCTAAGCGCGTTCTCCAACTGCGGTCACCATATATTTTTTCTTGATATCAACAGATAGCTGATTGAATATCAAATACATCGTGAAATATACTCGTAGTTGATATTTGGGAAAAAATTCATCATAATTTTCAATATCTATTCATAGTATTACAAATGGTATTCATGAATATACCAAACAGGTGTTCTCTATAGTTTCCTGAGATTGATGTTTCAATGTGATGTTGCATTTTGTTTATTCATTCGTTTTTTTTTTCATTCATTTATTCACGGGTAACCACTTTTGAATACGATTTTATATATTGAGAATTTAATCTTATCACTGTTACAACTACGACTAAACCTGAGAATAAAATGAATAACATTTATAATCAACAAAGGGTATTACAAATTTACGTAGTGACTCGATCCGTTTTTTTTGTAAGTAGTGTATGATCATGTTTTTCGAAGTGCATGAATCCTGTATTACGAAAGTAGGTAGGGTGTGGATCCTTCAGTTCGAATGTAGGTGGTGTACGGACCCTTCATTCCGAATGTAGGAAGTGTATGGATACTTTATTTCAAAACTAAGTAATGCATGGTTCCTTTATTCTTATGTAGTTACTGTATGGATCATTTATCTCAGATTTGTGTAGTTTTTGGGATCTCCATTTGATTTGAAGGTGGAGTATTAATTTTTCATTTCGAATATAGGTAGTTTATAGACCTTTCATTACAAATTTAGGAAGTGTGAGAATCCTGTACGTAAGAAGTATGCAAAGTGAGGCTTTAGCGGACGAATCGGAATATGAAGATGATGTCTGCTAAAGCCATTTGCGTACGTGTTGCATACACCATTTTTTTGTATTAGCTTTTTAAATAAAGAGAACCGAAATGTCAGACATATTTCTTCGCCATGCATATCTACATTTTTAATTACCATCCATACAGTAGTGTCGAATATAAGTGTGAATTTTTCATAAAATATGTATTTCAAAAGAATATTTTGAAGAAAACGTGTGCCGTCACTACAAAATATCAGAGAATATATAGTTTATTGCGTCTCCTTGAACGTTTTTAGGATATTCCTTACAAACTACTGAACAAAAAGAGTCTGCTGAAGTGTTGCCATGACATCTTCAAGTACACATCATCTGAAGTGGCATTTTGCGGACTTTTTTCAATATCCAAAGTAGACATATTGTGGGTATTTTCAAACATTGTACACAGATAGATTTTTTGATTTTTCAAAATTCTAATAATTATGACTAATTTATATGAAGGTCACACTTGATTCGTTAATATTTCATGGCTTGGATCTCTTTGATCATCATACCAACATAAAATTTATGGCTTTTGAAGGATGTTTCAGAATTATATGATTATTGGTTGACTGATTGAAAGAGCTCCTTGTTGGGTTTGAATTTGAATGAATGATGAATATAATAATCCTGATTGACTCTCAGAATGGAAAGTTATAGATAAAATAAACTGCTACTTATTGCATACTTGATCATTAATGCCAAAAAAGTGAGAAATTAATGATGGAATCCCATACTATTTATTTTCCACCCCCGTAATTGTTTGAGAACGTTATGATTACAACAAAAATAAATAATTTTTTTTTTGTATTTTTGTGGGTACCATAGGAAAATTCATCCTACGATTTTTTTTTTGTTCCAGAGAGGATTATGCATGATATTTTTATCATCGTGTGCATTCTGTTCCCCAGTTGGTCATCACACCTATGCTCCAGAACATGATGAATATGTGAGTATTTCAATTTTCACGATTGTTCGTGTTTTTCACTAGGATTGGGACCGGTTTTCAATTAGTTGTTAGATAGAGTCATCATTATAAAAAGGGGATGATGATATTCTTGAGATAAAACAAACCGAAAATAAGAAAGTCAATTTCAAATCAATAAACATTTCCATGATAGAAACACATTGATTGAAATGAATTTTCAACATAAAATTTCAGACATTCCTATTTTTCGTACATGTGTTCTTGTATACAAATCATTGTTGTCTAAATCCATGAATGTGCCAATTCAAAATGAGATAAGGGATGTTCGAAAAAAGTTCGTATCCCAAATTTTTTCTACATGGTGTTTCGTAGATTCGTTTAAAAATAAATAGCAGGTGATTGAAGGACCCATCTTCATTCTAAAATTCCAGATGGGAGTATGTTCTGAAGGGCTTCCAAAGAATGCTATTATTTTCCGGAGATGAAGTACAAAAAAATAATTATTGATAATATCTCTGCAACGTTGAATATTTTCCAACCAATATCAACTTGTTTTCTTCTGACTTTTGAATATTCCCGAACATTTGGAATAAAAATCGTCCAACAGCTACACCAAAAAGCTCTTTTGTTAAATTGCTCTAGAAATCGCGGTTTCCGAAAAATATATGTTCGAATAAATTATGAACATGTGAAGCTTGGAATTATTGAATTGATGAATTTCTCCAACAAAAAGTTTCCACTCTCATAACGTTAATTTGTTACACTGAAAATTTCTGTATTAGTCATGAAACACCTCTTGTTTGTTAGATGAATCTTAACAAGGATAACAATCTCCGATGCACTCGATGGGTTATTAACGTTTAGGATTATCTGTGAGATTCTAATGCAAATCACATCTTCTCACATTATTTTCCTGAGAACAAAGATATTATTCATTAGCTCGAAAAAGAGTTAACTGTGACGAAATAGCTTTAAAAATGACTGACAGTTTTTCTCTTTTCAAACTATATTTTGTTAATCTGACTAGCAAGCAAAAATCATTATAGGGTGATTAAATGTCAACAATTCACAACAGTGTGATTACATATACACTATTCCCAACATTCTCTCTCCTCCACAATTTCATTCAATAGTGAAATTGGTGAGTGAAAAATGCAAACTCATTCGAAACCATAACGCTGGGGTACTACGATAAGACGTTCTTCATTCTTGAACACATTCTTGAATACAGTCGCCTTTTCTTTCTGCATATTGTACGTCTGTTTTATTTTATTCTGCTCCGATTTTCGTTCTTCATCTTTTTCTTCTTCCTTTTCCGAAATCCACTTCTCCTCACCAGTGATTTCCAATGGGCCTAAAATTTCTCCATTCCTTGTCTTCACTTTGGCCACTCGATGTAGGTTATCTCTTCTATCACTTTGCCAATTCTTTCTTTTGACATTATCGGCTCCAATATATACAATATCACCAACGTTCAGGTCGCGCGTTTTACCTTGACAAGAATGAACCAGTTCCGCCAGATATTCTTTTTTGAACCGATGTCAAAAACCATCAATATATCGGTGTCGAGTAACGAGATGATTTCTATCTATTCCGTCCAATTCTGCTACGTCGTTACTTGGTATATCATTGATAAACATCGCAGGAGTAAATGGTCTCAAATCGTTATTATCTTCTGAAACATATGTAAGAGGTCGAGAGTTTATTACTGTTTCTCACAGTCACACAATAAAGTTAATAGTTCTTCATATGTTACTGATGCTATTCCTAGATTCCCGCGAAGAAGTTCTTCGATCATATGGACAAGACTTTCTCAACATAAAAATTTCAGGAAATCCCTCTTTTAGTTCCATGCATATTTGTAAGAAAACCTTCTATATGTCTGGAATGACACCAATGGGTCTTAATCTGAATCAACTTAATAAGTTGAGAATCAGTTCTGAAATATTAAGCCCCTTTTTCAAACGATCGTTTAATGACATACCTGTTATGTCTTCTGGAGAGGCATCAAACACAGATCATATCTAATCAGTTTTACTCGCCTCTTTGGAACCTGCATGATGAGGCAAATAATAAACCCCGCTTTCCATGACTTTTAGAAGATTTTTCGCAAAATGGACTAAATGGAATTTCCTCACCACTCTTCTCTCCTTCTTTTGAATTGGCAGAATATAGGGCTGCTGCTGTAGAGAGTTCACGCTCACCCAACATTTTTTCGTCCTTAAACAGTCGTATACTTATAGCTAATCTTTTGAAACTCGAGTGAGCCAAGGTAATTATTTCCTCGGATTCCACCTCTCCTCTCAAAAAATCCACTAATGAAGATAAATGATCAATTTTGTGAATATTTTCATTTTCAGTTTGGACTTAGAATTGAATTTCTATGCCTTTCTTACACTTTGATAAGTCCTCTGGTAATGCAGACTCAACAAGGGGATATAACATTGCTGCATACTTTTTTTGTGGCCCCAAATGTTTCCAAATCCCGTAATTGAATCTTAAATTTATCATAAAATTGAGAAAGTGCCATAACTGTATCTTTCATTGCCTGTTTCAATACATATAGTAAGCAAATCGAAATCAACAGTTCCGTACACAGAAAACCAGACACCAGAGAAAGGAAAAACTCATCTAAGGAAATCCAAACAAGGTCTCAAAAAAACTTAAAATAGGTTAGTCAGATTAATTCCAATATTTATGTGTATATCCGCGATTTTTCTTACAAAATATATATTCTCACATAGTTTCCACATGCATTTTATAAATATAAACAGATAGTTTTTAGAATCATAGTAAACTACGATCAGACGATAACTTCTCAGCTAACTGAAACATGGATCAATATATTAGAGATTTTGATTTGATAAATGATTCACCTTGAAAAAAAAAAAATAAAATTATTAATAAAAATTTGGATGAATTTAAAATCGTTTTGGAAAAACTGCACACAGACATAGATTGTGTAGTTCTAACTGAAACATGGATTTTGCAGGACCCCAGTCTATACAATATAAACGGCTATGAAATGATCTATAATGAAAGTAAATCCAATCAAAATGATGGAGCTGTGGTATACGTCAAATCAAATCTGGAATACACTTATACATTGAACAGAATTAACAACACAATATTTCTCAGATTGATAATCAAGTTAGACGAAAAAAGTAGTATCGCTGTCACAGCCGTATACCGGTCACCATCATCAAATATTGACGAATTCCTGAAAAACCTTAGTAGTTATTGCAAAATATATGAAAATCACAGAGAAAACTATAGTATTTTTGTTGGCGATACAAATATAGATCTCTTAGATGACAAAGATCAGACCATTGAATACTTAAACGTAATGAATGAAAATGGTTACTTATCAACAATAAATTCACACCCGAAAACGTTAAAAATGAGCATATCGAAAATATATCACCTTTAGTAATCGAAACAGACATTACAGATCACTACACAACCATATTACAGTTAATGATAGACCATCCTAAAGAAACAACAAACGATAAACAATATATAAAGCATACTAATTATGAAAAACTAAAGGCTTCTTTCAGCAACATATCTTGGGAATCGGTATATTCGGCATCTCATCCAGACACTGCAACTGAATTTTTTGTCAGCATCCTTTCTAACGCAATTGACAGATGCACTGAAACAAAACAAAAACGATATAAAAATTGTAAAATAGCACCGTGGATAACTAATGCTTTAATCAAGTCAATAGACACAAGGAATAAAATGTTCAATAATGTTCGTAAACATCCGAACAATCCGGATATTAAATTACAATATAAAAATTACAGGAATAAACTGTCATCATTATTAGCTAAAACCAAGCATGACTACTACAAAACACAAATAGAATCGAACTCAAGTAATACAAAAAAGCTATGGGATATAGTTAATGAAATCAGCAGATCCACCACTAAAAAACACAACAGAATAAGTACAATAAAAAGTAATATGGGAAATGTTTTAACAAATGAAAAAGAAATCGCAAATGAGTTCAATGATGAATTCGCTACAATAGGTGGAAAACTAGCTAACCAAATCAAAAAAGATCCGAATTTCGTTATTAAAAAATCAACACAAGTCAACTCTTTTGTTTTACTACCAACGGATCCACAGGAATTGAAAACCATAATACATGAATTAAAAAAAAAGAAATCTGTTGGGCTTGATGGTATCAAAGCAGAAATACTTCAATTATTGGCTAACGACATTGTTGAACCACTAGCATATATTCTCAACAAATGCATGAACATTGGCAAATGGCCCTCTGCATTCAAAGGCTCTGTTGTTATACCACTGTATAAAAAAGGAGATAAAACTATGACGACTAACTATCGACCAATCTCATTAATAAGCCACATTTCAAGGATATTTGAGATGATAATCAAAAAAAGGTTGAATTCATACATGAACAAATATAACATCTTGTCTGACAAACAATTTGGATTCAGAGATAAAATGTCCACCAAGATGCCATCCTAAGCTAACCAATTACATAAACACTGGCCTGAATGAAAGCAATCCGTGTTTGTGCATTTTCATTGATTTATCAAAAGTTTTTGATACCATCAGTCACCAGCTCCTATTACTATCTTTGGAGGATATTGGCCTTCGCAACAATTGTCTCGATCTTTTCAGAAGCTACCTTACCGATAGACACCAAGTTGTAAGGGTGAACGATATAATCAGTGAATCCAAGGTAATAGAGTACAGGGTCCCACAGGAACTGTTTTGGGGCCCACACTATTCAACATATATATAAATGGACTATTTTCACAAAGGGCAGTGGCGAAATCATCGGGTTTGCTGATGACACCGCTATCTTATACAAAGCAGAAAACTGGGATGATCTGAAAATAAAAGCGCAAGCGGATTTCACTGTAATTAAAAATTGGCTAGATCACAGATTACTAACACTTAATCTTGATAAAACAAGTTACTTACCCTTCAGTTGTAACAAGTCCAACACTCCTTCATTTGACTGCTTGACATTCAATATACATGGTGAACACGTTGTCATAAAACCTGAAACCAAAATTAAATATTTAGGAGTATATATTGATGTTCATCTGAGCTGGGACCATCACATTACTTACGTAACAAAAAATTACAGACCTTACTATATAAGTTCAGGCACCTCAAAAAATCCTGCCAATGTCTCAACTTAAAACCCTATACTTTGCCTTAGTTGAGAGTCACCTGCGATACGGGTTATTAGGATGGGGTGGCACAACTGATACTCACCTGAACTCTCTGGAAGTAGTACAGAGAAGGATCCTTAGAATCATTACCTCAAGAGAACCAACATATCCAACTGATGAACTTTATAAAGATGCCAAAATATTCGATGTCCGACAGTTGTATTACTTTGCGGCTAACTTGAAATATCATCAAACCAAACATATAGCACAGATTCCATCACATAATTACAACACACGACAACGACATCACTTCCTTGTTCCACAAATGACAAAATCACTTTGCCAACGAGCATATCCCTACATTGCTCCCAAAATATATAATTCATTACCTGAGAATTTGAAAAATATTAGTTCTGTAGCAAATTTCAAACAACAACTCAAATCTCACATATTCAGCAAACCTAGAAAGATTATACATATCACCATCGTTTCTTAAATATATCCAAAGTATACGCAAACTAAGACTTATTCACTGATTTCAACGTTGTCGATATAGAATAATTAGAGCGTATAAGTCATTCCAAATTTGTTTTCCTAAATCCACGGGTTGTAATTTTATTACTCCAACATCTCTTATAATGTACTTTCTTTATAATCCAAATTTGTTTTCCAATCCACGGGTTGTAATTTTATTACTCCACGTTATCTCTTAAACCACATGTTTGTAAAAAAAAATAAATAAAAAAAAAAAAAAAGATAGAGACAGGAAAAAAAAATAAAAAATTTCCAATGACACTCTCCAGTCATATACTTGTATTTTATAATTTTATGTAATTTTATTATCTTATGTACCTCTACTATTTTAACGATTTCTGCTTATTATGTACTACGTATAATTTATTTGATATTTATTGTTTTCATCTCAAAACAAGTGTTAAATCACTTACTGAGTACTCACATTTATTCACAGTTAATTGTCATTTTATCTCTTGTAATCCACATTTTTAATTTACCTTTGAATAAATGTATTATATTATAAATGAATAAATGTATTATATTATATTATATTATAATATATTATATTATATACATATAATAATTATACTTCTATGAGGAACTCATCACTAGCAAATCTGTCTTTCAATTGGTCAACAGCAAATTTTATAATTCACGCCTGATGGTGGAAAGCTCTGTATCAATTCTTTCCCAGCAGAACCCTCATCTGTTGACCGAAGTTACTGACACTCGTCTTCTAGATCAATATCTTCATCGTCGTGGATTTTCTTGAATTGCCCCCAAAAACCAATCCAGTTTCTAGCCTGGCCATCAACCTTCCTGAATTCTATATTTAGAAGATGAAATTTCCTCTTATTGTGCTCAATTTCGTATTTTATCAATTCTTCTCGATAGAATTCGACTTGATTGTTTTCAAAAGATGCATCGTCGATTCCTGAAAACAGTAGTGATGTTCTCGTATCATCATCTGCTCTGAACAATATATTGCTTTTGTGTTCCAGTTGTCTTAAAACTGCTAGCAGATGTTGTTCACTTGTGGTCCTATCTAATAACATCTGGTCCAATTCTTTGCAGATTTTTAAAAAATGATTTCCCGTCAATTCTAGTTTTTCTTTGATAACGTATAATTTCCGAATTAATTTGTCCTGTCGCGGTTGCCAAAATATCATTTATAAGCTCGAAAATGTATGAACTGTGACAAAATAACTCCAAGAAATGACTGACGACTGTACTCTTTTCAAATTATATTTTGTCAATCTGAAAAAACAGTATAGGGTGATTAAATATCAACAATTCACAAGAGGGTGAATATATATTAATTATTGCCAACAAAAGAACCTGTAGGTTACTTGATCCCATATGATATCGAAATCCGAAACGTCAGACTTGCAATAAAACCAAAGGAATTATGAAGCCCAATGACGAGACAGATCGCCGCTTTATTTGACTTTATTACCGGTCCAATGAAAATGAAATTTGTAAATTATATAGATTTACATGAATTCTGTGCCTTTTGCTGGGTTATTCTTCGAAAAAATCAGTATTTGAGGGGTAAACGAGCCCTTCTTCATTCTCAATTGAGATTCATTTGTCCTACGATATTATAATACAATATCAGTTTATTTCGCTAATAAAGTAATTCATATGAGTATTCATAAATATTCATAATACATGGGTTTCATATTGAAATGAAAAAACCACAGAATTCCTACAAAGCCTTTAGGTTGCACTTGGGAACACGTGATTCCATGTAGAGTTTCTGCTATAACAGCCTCTCGAGCTCCAAATCACCCAGTAGTTGGAGAATTTTGGAAAGATCCCTGTGTGGTATTTCTATTACCATCCAGTTGGTACGATCCTGGGTTCCGCTTTTTTTTTTCAAGTTCAGCACCGCAATCCATCAAATTGTGGGCTGTCTCCTATCTATTTTGAATCTCTCAAAGTGTTTTCCTCGGAACCTCACTTCCTGAGATGACATTGTGTTTTTCTTAAGTTCTCTCCATTACCACTGAAAATTGTGAATACGAGATTCACAAATGGCGTTGATTCCTTTTTCCGTGCCAGCGCATCTATCCATTCGTTTTCCTTTACTGCAGCGTACCTGACAACCAGGGGAGAATTACTTTATTATTCCTACATTGTTATTTTATTTTATGACGGGCATTCAGGTACCGCCTTCGAACTGATATCGCAGGAGATCAATGCTCTGATGACTGCTCAGCTGGTATTGTTCCTAGAGTTTTCTAGAAGGATGAACTGGGTACAACTTCTTATGGCGTGAATTTACGTTTGAAGGATACTTGGGGAGCTGCTCATGAGTTCTGAGTATTTGGTGCGAGACCCAAAGATGTCTGCCACAGTGACTTCGGGAATTTTCTTTTTGGGGTGAATAAAATCCTTGATGGGGTATCCATCAAGGACAGTCGTGAGGAAGTGTGGGGGGTCACTGAGTTCTGGGGCCTGTACACTATCTGTACCTCCGATATACCCACCAAAAACTCCATCCAGTTGGCTCGTCTGGTCATGACCTCTGATGACACTTGGGCCTGCTGGTTATTGTATCCAGCCTGTTTTTCATATTTACAGCACCGATTCCAGCAAAATTGTGCCTTGTCCTTTACTGTACAATTCTGGTTCATCAATTGGTTGCCCAAAAATTGACTGTCAGTTGAACAGTATATGTGATACTGTTTCTTTTTCCTCACCGCATAATCTGCATGCTAGGTCCTATTTTATAGAGGTGTTGTTTTACTGGCAAATGTCCAGTTATGAGCCCCGTATATATTTCAGTTGTTCCCTGTTCAAAGTTAACAGGTCTGCTTTCTTTTTTCGTCAAGTGCCTTCGATGTATTCTTTTCTGTGTCTGTTCCCTGGAACGTTATTTCAGTATTGTTTGTGTTTTTCCTGGATCGAGTCCTCTACAGACGCTCGTGTCGTGCGCTTTGATACCCCGAAGGTCTGTCCTGGACCTGGTTTGTTTTCCGAACCTCTTCTAGCGAGTTTGTCGGCTTTTTCCTTCCTTTCAAATCCCTGATGTCCTGGCGAACATAAAATGTACCCATGAAAAAGATGGAAAGATAAACATTTCAAAGTGATATTTTGAGGGTCACTTGATTTAGGGAACAATGAATTTGTGTATTATTGCATTTGGAAATAGGCCAACTCCATCACATTCCACCATTTTTTGAATTATTGAAAATATTTATAAATGTGGATTTGTTCAGTACCGTTGAAAATATAAAAATATTGATGAACCACGTGTGAAACCAATTGATGAAGAGCGTCAAAATAGAGAAATAGATATGTGTGGCTGCTGAGAGTCTAAGAGCCCGTAAATGCCAGACCTTCCTTATTTCATTGGAGCTGAAAGTTTCCCAGCGCATGCTCCCAACATAGGTTAAAACGATGGGCTACTATGAAGTTTGGATCATCGTGGCTTCGGCAGGGCACAGGTAGCAAAAGTTTATGAATAATGGCAACTTAAATTTGTCAAAGTATAAATGGTAATTTTCTTATATTTCCTTCGGAATAATATTAGAAATCACGTCATTCATTGCCTGATACTTAGTATTGTGGCAACCCCTTGCTGGACACCCTCAAACTTCATTGAATTGTAATTGTACTTACGTTCCAGTGTAAAAGCTGAATTTAATATACGTTACTTGGGTAATAATTAGAAGATGTTTCGTCATTAGTCAGAGTGTTTCGACAGTTCTAACACATGGCCAGACAAACTTATAAGGTAGCTGTAGGTGCGAGCGCGAGGCAATAGGTATATATCCGAGTGGATCGAGTGAGATAGTCATTTGGATTGATCGTATAATTTTATTATGTAGAGTTATTCATGACTTGAGAATCAATGTTTGATAAGTTATTGACTATGATTCTCATGTTGATAAATGAGTGAGAAATAAACCTAATATAAATAGTTAATCATGTTTTGGAAGTTCATGAACTTTAATTCATTATAAATTCAATGAAAAAATTGTTCAATTGTATTCATAGCCATTAAATGAAAATAACAGAAAATATGGATTTTTAGACATGTTTGATTATTTTATTCATTTTCATCATTATAGTCGTTATCTTCATTATTTTTTTCGACATCATCTTCCTCGTTAATTTCTGTGAAAATTGAATAAGGTTAATACAATTATGAATAGCTGAAATTGTATGTACAATAATTTGAAATAGTACTCAAATACCTGAGAGAGTTTTTAGTGAATCTGTGACGTAATTTGGCAACCATTTTAAATGATACTAGTTTTTTTTCTGTACCCAATTATTATTTTCTAGTTGATTAGTTTCTCAGTCAGGCATAAACTGACGTGACTTCTCTTGTTTATCAACTTAGTTTTATTTTTGTGCCTCTATTTATATTGTAGCTGAAGTTGATAGATTGATTATTATTATAGATTGATGGTAAGATTTTGTTTGAGTCAGTGGTTGAATTTATTGTTTTTTCCCGAGCAATTACTTAAACTAATGATGCTCAGTAATATTCATGGAAATATCATGTGATTTATTCTATTGACAAAATCTTTCTGTTTTTTTCGAGAATTAACGCAGAAAATATTGAAAATTGATATTCTTAGGGACATATTATCCAATCTTATTCCTTGATGAAATAAATATTATCTTGCGGCGCAAAATAATTGAGAAGTTGAAAACAGCATTACAATGAACCGTGTGGCTATTAACGGCGTGGCTATTGACATGTCTGTATACGGTTCTTCACCCGCTTCCACCAGATCCATATGAGTCGTACTCTACGCTTTGTGACGATTACACGTATATCTATAAATAGTAATTATGAACCCTCCCCAACGTGTCAATTGTCACGCCGTTAATAGTCACACGGTTTATGTTCCTGCGATTTTCAACGGTGCCATTGTTCTGCGCCGCATGATCATATTTATAAAAACCAGACATAGGAAATCAATGACACGAGGGTAGGGTAACTGGAAAATATGATTCAAATTGACAGCCTCATACAAGAATAATGAACAAACATATATATATATATATATATATATATATATATATATATATATATATATATAGGAAAGTATCTCGACCGGCTTATTATTATAGAATGAGTATCTATCGGGGATTCGGTCTTGAAGAAGGTAAACTCATTTTTGCTACCCGAGCTTTCGCAAATCTTTATTTGCTTTTTCGAGGGCTACAAAGTAAAAATATGGACATAAAAATATTTAAGCAATAAAAGTATACATACTGTGCAATTTGAGATTTTCTTTGGACATCAAAGATTAGGAACATATTATATAAGTATAAAAGTACAAAGGAAAACTTAAAAGATGTTTTGACATGAAAATTTGATCACTGACAATCATTAATCATGGATGTCATATGAAATAGGTATATACAGAGGAGTTTTAATTCAGGTGTTTTCAAATGAAGAATGGTTTTTTGGTAAAAGTAGGTACGAGTAAATTTTACTTAAGTTATCAATATCAGTTTTTTATTCATATTATCAGTTTGTAATTTAATTTCAGCCATTTCTGAAAAAAGTCTTTTATTCAAATTTTTTTAAATTTTGGAAATCATAATTCATGATGTGATCGTTATCCATGACATGTTTAGTTAAGGAACAAGAGTTTTCTTTTAAAGTTCTGCAATTACTTTTATGTAATGCTATTCGTGATTTTAAACAATTTTTTGTTTGGCCTAAATATTTTTTATTGCAATTTGAACAAGGAATTTCATAAACCACGTTAGACTTTTCGGTGATATGATCTTTTTGTTCAATTTTGTATACAAGTTTGATAATACATATTATAAACAAATACATGGAACTCCAATGGGAGGTACTTTATCACCCATTCTAGCACAGTATGTAATGGACGATTTGTTAGATGCATGTATTCCAAAATTACAATTTACACTCCCTTTTCTTGAAAAATATGTTGATGATATTATATGTGCAGTACCAACAGATCATGTGAATAATATTCAGTCTATTTTCAATAGCTATAATCCTTTCATACAATTTACGGTTGAGAAAGAACATAATAACTCTGTACCCTTCTTAGATACTCTCCTAATCAGAACATCAGATAATACCATAATACTGGATTGGTACTTAAAACCCACCAGTTCAGGAAGATACATGAACTACTTTTCTAGTCACCCGAAAAAAATGAAATTCAATCTAGTATTATGTCTTAAACACAGAATTGAGAAAATATCACATCCCACATTAAGGGAGAAAAATATAAAATTATTATATGAAATACTTTCCAATAATTCATATCCTTCAAATTTAAAAAAAAACTATTATATAATACTACTTCTGATGTCATTCAAACAGAAGTCAATCAAAATGAACAGTTACATAATATCACATAAAAAAAAAAAATTAAAATTGCAAAAAAAAATAAAACCATTGGAAAACTTGTATACTAAATTGAAACAAAAGATCATATCACCAAAATCTAAATGTTTATGAAATTCCTTGTTCAAATTGCAATAAAAAATATTTAGGCCAAACAAAAAATTGTTTAAAATCACGAATAGCATTACATAAAAGTAATTGCAGAACTTTAAAAGAAAACTCTTGTTCCTTAACTAAACATGTCATGGATAACGATCACATCATGAATTATGATTGTGCCAAAATCTTACATGTTGAAAAAAATTGAATAAAAGACTTTTTTTAGAAATGGCTGAAATTAAATTACAAACTGATAATATGAATAAAAAACTGATATTAAAATTTGTAAAATTTACTCGTACCTACTTTTACCAAAAAATCATTCTTCATTTGAAAACACCTAAATTAAAACTCCTCTGTATATACCTATTTCATATGACATCGATTAATGATTGTCAGTGATCAAATTTTCATGTCAAAACATCTTTTAAGTTTTCCTTTGTACTTTTATACTTATATAATATGTTCTTAATCTTTGATGTCCACAGAAAATCTCAAATTGCACAGTATGTATACTTTTATTGCTTAAATATTTTTATGTCCATATTTTTACTTTGTAGCCCTCGAAAAAGCAAATAAAGATTTGCGAAAGCTCGGGTAGCAAAAAAGAGTTTACCTTCTTCAAGACCGAATCCCCGATAGATACTCATTCTATATATATATATATATATATATATATATATATATACTATATATATATATATATATATATATATATATACTA
Source organism: Gonioctena quinquepunctata (assembly GCA_018342105.1). Classification (NCBI taxonomy): domain Eukaryota; kingdom Metazoa; phylum Arthropoda; class Insecta; order Coleoptera; family Chrysomelidae; genus Gonioctena; species Gonioctena quinquepunctata. The sequence goes on along the minus strand of JAFIRS010002879.1, from coordinate 12,063 downwards.
TATATATATATATATATATATATTGGGTGCAAAACCTATTGCAACTTATATTTGTAAACACCCACCGTATAAAATGTGATTGTAGATTTTGTAGCGAATCATATTAAGCAATGACTACAAGTCTTCCTCAAGTAGTTTTGGCTTCAAAGCGGATTCATTGTCTCGGAAAGGATGTTTTAAATGATTATAAAAAGTATAAAAAACAAATATTATTTAAAACAATTAGTGTTTTGGAAGAAAGTTAAAACTTCTGAGGAAAATATTTTTTTCATAATCAAAGACTCCCAATAAAGATATTTTTAATGAAAAAAATGGCGAAATATGCTAAATTTGACCCACCCTGTATAATAGGCGGCTTATTTTATCTCAACGACTGACTGACTGACATGTCATTTGACTCCCTTCAAACCAGCAACGCTATCATTAATTACTAATAATCTAAAAAGTTATTTTTCTAGATAAGTGAACCTTACTATGTTTCATAAAAACAGACATATTCGATTTTTCTAGACATATTCATGATTAAAAAAAATTAATATCTCCGAAACTAGACATAGAAACTATCTAAACGTGCACATGTAACTTCTAGTGACATGTACCAAAATATCCCAAAAAAAATTCAAAATTGGCTGAGGGCCATTTTCACATGTATTTGGTGCGGGGTTCTTTTCGAGTATTACCACCGCCTACACACGCACAGTTCAAACTGAACAGCTCCGTCAGTTCAGTTGAAAATATGTAGCCACAATATATCATCAGTTTAACCCGATAGAAAAAAACTGTCAGTTTCCATTCTACACACGATCAGTTTTAACGGACAGTTAAGAGTGATCGTGTGTAGTTCCTCTTAGAATAGAATAGAATATAACTTTATTTAGCATCAATAGCTATTATATAACAGTACATAAATGTTACAATTGATATCATTACACATAAACAATACAACCTATATTTCGAAATACATTTTTCTTAACCTTGTTTCAAAAATTTTCACATTTGCTGATGTCTTAACCAACAGAGGTAGATCATTATTTATTCTCAAACCTTCGATGAAGAGGATTTTTTCCAAAGCATTTGTATTGAAGCCTTGTATGTGGAACTGGTCATTGAACCTCAAATTATAATGTATCATATCTGCCCTTTTGATAATATATTCTTGCGAGTAAGAAGGAGCCTGCTTATTAACAATTTTAAAAATTAGTACTAATGCAGACTCTATAATTGGTTGGGAAATATTTAAAAATTTCAGCTTCATTAACATATCATTTATCGCTGTTAACCTGCTGCAACGTAATAAAATACGCATTGCTTTGTTCTGAAGTAGCTGCAAACGATGTATTCGCGCAGATGAACAGCAGATGAATATGGACATGCAGTAATCAAAATGTGGGTATATGATAGTGTTATATACAATTTTTCTACACCATGGGGAAAGGTTTATACAAATTCTATAAAAGTGGCCGACTTTTCTGCCTATTTTTTTACATAAAAAATCAATATGCCTAGAAAAATTGAGTTGAGGGTCGAATAGAATGCCGAGGTACTTTATCTCATTAACAAACATAATTACAGAATCATCAATTTTTAACACAAAATTTCCTTGATTGAACCTAGTGCAATTGATTTTGCTACCTAATATCATACACTTAGTTTTTTGGGCATTTATCTCAAGTTTATTGCCCTGAGCCAACTATTCAAAATATCTAACTCATTATTCATGGATTCAACCAAGTTGTTATAGTTTTCCCCAGATATGGAAATCAATGTGTCATCTGCGAATGGATTAATAAATAAGTTTTGTAGGTAAAGATGTAAATCATTTATATAAAGTATAAACAATAATGGGCCAAGCACACTCCCCTGAGGAACCCCGTTGATACTATCTATTTCGTCAGAACAACTACCATCAATTTTTGTTTTATGTTGCTCATTTGTTAGATGATTTGTTAGCCATTTGAGTACTGTGCCTCTTATACCGTATGCCTCACAGTTTGATAGCAGTTTTGTTCTATCTATTGTTTCGAACAATCTTCTTAGATCTACAAATACACTAACGACAATTTTTCCATCATCAATGTCCTTTTTCCACTTATTACACATTAATTGGCAAGCTGACTTAGTAGAATGATTATGCCGGAACCCAGATTGGCAAACAAACAGCAAATTATTTACGTTTAGGTATTCCACTAGCTGCTCATACACTAGAATTTCTATTATTTTTTCAATTACTGGCAGTGGATTTATGGGTCTCAGCTCTTCGGGCTCACTAGGTTTGTTTGTCTCTGGTACAGGTATTATTGTGCTGCACTTCAGGATTGCTGGCAGAACACCAGTTTGCAAACACGTATTTATGATATACAATAAAGGATACCCCACCACTGAGAATACATTTTTTAATAATGACACTGTAAGCACATCATCACCCGTTGCTTTATTTTTCAAATTGTTTACTATTTTCTGCAATTTATTGAGAGAAATAACAGAAAACGTGTTAATACTAGAATTAACAACAATTTTAATTTCCACAAAATTTGTAGGATCAGGTATGCTTTCAGAAATTTCCTGTATACTATTAAAATAATACTTATTTAATTATTCCTTAACACTTCCTGTCCAACAAGTTGAAGTCGAAGTTACTGTTTTTACTATTTACTATTTGTTTCAGTGTATGCCACATTTTTTTGCTATCATTTTTACATTCATCAATAGTTTTTTCATAAAATTGTTTCCTTTAGCTCTAATTAAGGATACAACTTGATTTATTTTCCTTCTATATTTTTCGAAATCTAATGGATTATTTGTATAGTGAAACGTTTTATAACACATATCTCTCTCTTTCTGTGAAGTTCTGACTTCATTGTCAATCCACCCACTTGAATTAGAGAACTCTTTAAATTTTTTTGGCGCTATTTTATTTAAACTTGATTCAATATTGATCATAAAGTTTTTATATAAGACGTCGACATCAGTAGAAGGATAGTCCCAATTTTTTTTAATCAAGTCTATACTAATACCGTCCATTTTTTCCTTTGAGATAAATCTCGAGTAGATAATTTTAGTGTTATTTTTTGGATATACATTAATTTCGATTCCAATAATATCGTGATCTGTGAACTTTGGAAATTCACGTTTAACTTCTTGAAATTTGTTATTTGTAATAATTAAATCTAATAACGTACTGGAATCACGAGTGACTCTAGTTGGTTGTTCAACAATTTGTCGGAATCCAGATGAGTGCACTATATCCATGATCCTTATTCCGTTTGAATTTACAGATGAAAGGTCAATATTAAAATCACCCATTATCATAACATCATTAGTACCCAAGATTTTATCTTCGAGAAGTTCACGAAAACAATCTAAGAAAATAGATTTACAGCCATTCGGTGATCTGTACACACCACCTATTATGACGTGTTGATATCCCACCGTAACCTTAAGCAACATATACCAATACTCTTTTGAAACACTAGTTTTTGTTAGCTCTTCATATTCAATATGACTTCTTATATAACATATTACTCCCCCAGTGTGCCTACTATCGGAAAGGGTTATTGAACAGTTATACTCATTTATAAAATATTCAGATTCTGCAATATCAGCTGTCACATGGATTTCTGTAACCACTACAACAACTGGTTTAACATCCATTAATAATTATCTTAATTGAGAAAAATTTGTTGTATATTTACACATAGTACTAGGCCATTAGAGGTAGCCTGTGATTGCTATTGGTAACTAATTCTATCTTAATTTTTTGAAACCTGTATTAAATAGCTTTCACAATTTGGATCGAATACATGGTGTTTGTAATTAATATTCTTCAGCTTTAGGGTATCAACAGCATACTTACAGCTTGTACATTCATATTCGGTGCTTCTACATTCTTCTTTTCTATGATTTTTGTTACAATAAGGACAAACCGCATTTGAGCTACATTTATCTGTACGATGTCCATATTTCCAGCACTCAAAACATCTTAAGACACTAACAAACTCAAAGAATTTATAGCTAGACCACCCTATAAATATTCTGTCTTTATTTTCAGCCAAGTACACGTACTGTGTACTCGACATTCCGATTATTACATTCCATCTATTTTTTATTGTTGACTTAAACTTATGAACAAAACTCATATCATTTTCCAAGTCCTCAGGAAAGTTGTGGTTTGCTAACTGAGAAATAAACTGTGTGTCATCCACAGTGTCTTCTTCGCGTACATTAATTATTTTTATCCTTGGTTTCAGTGAACTGCCCACTTTTATTTTGTATCCCTCGCCTAATGCATCCTCTGTTTTGATTTTCAGTTTTTCTAGTGATTGTCTACTGTCGCAATGAATCACTAGTGATCCTTGAGCAGCCGATTTCATTTTTGTTATTGATACAGCAATATCACTTGGGCATACTTTTTCAGCTAACTTCTTTTTTGTTGCATTGCTATCTTGGGAACCGTGAACGAGCCAAAAAATTGCTGATAAAATTTATATGAATGATAGAACTGTTCGGAATATTTTGAAAAGAAATAAATACCATTGTTATGAAGTAAAAACTACGCTGGGAATTTGCCCCCGATGACCTTATTAACATACTATTTCTAGATGAGTCAATCGTTTTCTTTACATAGGAAACACAATCCATCCATTGTATGATATTGGTCCCGGAAATATAAGTATCTGAGTATTCCTGTGCGTACTCAATACCCACAAAAATTAATGTTTGGAAATAAATTTTAGAAGACTATATCAATAGGTACCTGCTCTATCGATGGTAACCTAAACGCTGTTGAATATCTACAGCATCTGCAAAATCAAGTTATTCCGGCAGTTTAGCATATTCCTCTTGATTTTGGGAACATTTCGATTCAACAGGATGGTTGTTCAAGCCACAATGCACGAGCAGTGACACAATTTCTCCAAACTACGTTTTCTGATCGTGTAATACATATACGTGGTGCGATAGTGTGGCCTTCCAGATCACCAGATTTATTTCCGAATGATTTATTTCTATGGGAATATCTGACAGAATTGTCGCGTATAGAAAGAATTAGTTTATTCTAGGCTAAACTAGTTTTTTCTGAAATCCGGTTTGTTCGGATTTTGTCAACGCTGAAACAAGTATTCTCACACCTATCGGCTCTTGATGCTTTGGAAAAATAAACGTGCTGAAGCTGAACTGAGGTATTCAGTACAAGATGGTATTTTGATAGGGTGGACCGCTTTTTCAATATAAATTTCTTTCGTTCGATACATTCAACTAAATAATCAACAGAATTCGAGCTTTACTGAAAGTTCATATTTCCTAAATATCGGACAAGCAATTAATTTATAGTTATTTGACATCTTCTATGGCAAGCCAAGTATCGATGGTGAAAGTTGATTTGTGATCAGAGTTTTTATAATGCCGAGGCAATCACAACCATAGGCAATTCATCTCTCCATGAACTAATAATGCAGTTTTACGTTTACGAAAGCGTATTTATCGTTTGGAAAGTAAAGGTAATTGTTTTACTACAATTGAACTTTACCACACCCTTGTTACCAATCAATGAACACAACTGTTGTTCCAACATCTGTTCAACATATGTTTTTTTCTGAGAGTCAATTTGCTCTCAATTTCAAGTGTATAATTATTGCAAAGGAGAAAAACGGAATACCAACAGTTTCTCATTCCTTTTTCAGTTGATTCCAATCATATTTTGTTTCTCATCAAGAGTTTTCTCCCAAGGAAAACTTTCCAGAGGGAGGATCAGTGGTTTTGTCCGTTTTTTCAACGTAAGCAAGGACTGGTTTCGTTTTCTTTAAGACAGAAGCATCCCTCGTTCCAGTCTACAGGAAACAGAAAAACGAAGTGACCGTCGTTAGATCACTTTGAGATCAGTATGAAGTTGACTACGTTGTGTCATATTTTGTTATGCTGAGGTTTGAAAAAAATTATCAAATAGCAAAGGATTATTCGATATCAAATTTTGGTCGTTTGATACCGCCCAGAACGTATTGTCGCTTTTTCTGAGCTTTTTCTAGGTTTGGAAAGGTACCTAGCAGTTTTCATGGAATTTTCATAATAAAAAATTCCAATCGAATATTTAGAATGATCCTGTGTTCCTCTACTATATAACTATTATTTTGGCTTTCCATTCTTTTGCCTTTTTTCCAACTGGAAATGAAATATGTCAGTTCCAAGAAGATAAAGTTACCGAATTTGCCCCGATACGTTACTCATTTTGATATTCCGGATTCAAAAATTAAAATTTGTCAGTTATATACCATATGAAATTTATTTGAGAATATTTCACAACAAAAATATAATAGAAATTTCTAATACAAAATTTACCTCCTCAATATCAATGCAAATGATTATGTTGGTGAGAGAACACGCAGCATTATTATGATTTTCATTCAACAAAATACAAGGACTTCCTTTCTATTTTTTTTATGTCATTTGGTTTATGCATAGACCAATCTTTATAGTGAAAAAATACTACCAAAAAACCGACTGAGCCATCATACGGAAGACGATCCGTAGTTATATCCTCTTATGTTTTCTACTCGCAACTATCATTGCCTAGTTTGTAATAAACATTTAGGAGAAAATAATTGCGTTTTTTTGTTTTTTGCTTGTAATATGAAAATTTATGAATTGATCTCGATTCTCTAAACGGACGAATTGTGAAAATCTTAATGCGAAAAGAATTAGCCCTAGCATGACATGATCGTATCATTAGTAACAGAAAAAACTGGGAAAAACAAAGAAATCTGCATTTTTTCAAAATCTATAACACTACCATTTTTCAAGTTGTGGTTCATGCTCTCTTCAACATTGTAGTTATTGATGTTCACTTCATGTGTAAGAAAATAGGTTTTGCAAAATTGCAATATTTTTTTTTAATGCACTTCATTGGAACAAGCATGGATGCGTCATAGGTGGTCCGATTTCAATTTTTCAAGAACATGTTGCAAGTAGAAGTTTAGCACTACAAAACTCATTCCGCGTTTTCTCATTCTCATTTTGCGTTGAAATGCTGCCAAATAGGTGGGGCCACCTATGACGCATCCAGGCTTGCTCCAATAAAGTGCATTGAAAAATTCAAATTGCAGTTATGCAAAAACTAATGATTCGACATTGCCTGAGTTTTCTACACATAAAGTACATATCAATCACTACGCGAAAAGCCTGCGCTAGAATAAAAAAAATGGCAATGTTAGGAATAAAAAAGAAGCTGATTTTTTCGGTTTTCCTCTGTTACTAATAATCCGATCGAGTCGTGTTAGGGCTCATTCTTTCGCAGTTTGATTTTCTACAATTTTTCGAAATTGCTTCATTAGTTTCCATGATACAAGCGAAAAACGAAAAAAAACACGATTTTTTGCTCTTGAATGTTTATAACAAATCAACCAATGATGATTGCGAGTAGGAAATATAACAGAATATAACTACGGATCGTCTTCCGTATGATGGCGCAGTCAGTAGATCTGAAAATATCTATTGATTGATCTAGCATGAGAACATTCGTACTGTCCCAATCCATCATATGGACCCCTGTATGTGTTTATATATGTTCAACTGATTTCAATCTTTCAGTTTCTATATTTCTCATTTCATTCTCATCTTCGAATTCCCTTTTTTTTGGAGATCTTGACATATGGAATGCTGTATATACAATTCTTTCCATTTTCGTGACTAAAATGTGACTTAATTCAAATCAAATTAGTGAGAGTTGTACTTTTGATCACTAGTGACCAGGAATCTTTATTCCACAAGTGATTACATGTGTAACCTAAGTTACCAATAAACAACCATCATACATCATACTCATAGCTCATAGAATTATTCGTATCGAGTGGCTGGTTTCCAAATTAAACGCAACACAAGCAGCGGTAGCGCAGATTTTTATTCATAGTAGGCTGGTTGCAATTTTATTTCGACGAGTCAATGATACTAGTTATTTATGCAACAATTGCAAAATAATTTCTGCGAAAATGGGAAAAATCAGATTCAAAACACGTGAGTAGAGCGCATTTAATCACATCCAGGTTCGTGATTAAATACTACGCTTTACTCACTGGTCCAGAAAATTGCTATTTCTGAATTTTGTTATTCGTTTATTGGTTTTGTTCACTAAAAGTTATCGTTGAGGGTCTCGGTATTATTGGTGTTGTTTTCAATTTATTGGATTGTTGTACCGTCAAAAGATTTAGAATGTGCATTATCTTCAAGAAAATTTTTTATAAAAACAATCTCATCTCTAAAATTCTGTAGAATTGAGATCATCAATTCAGCTCTGCCATAAAGAGTTTTGACGGAACCCTTTTTGGTATGGTGATATGAATTGATATTGAGGAGGTTCATTTTGTGTTTCAAATATTATTCTTCTGGTGGAATGTTTTAGGCAAATGATTTTCAAGTGGTGCACCTCTGACAAATTTGAAATTTTCCCAATTAATTTCTGAATCCGAATTGCCAAAAACACAGTAACGTACTGGGATAAATTCAATTATTTTCCTTCTTGAAACAAATAACTACTACTACTACTCCTAGGGGTAGACAACCAGACAAATATTCTGATATTTACCCAAAAAATATGTAGACGTTATTTAATAATGACATTTAGAAAAATTCATTTGAAATATGTATATTTTCTTATATTCTGGATCTGGAACTCACTTTCTGTAATATTTTTCAGCAAGCAACTGACTACAGCTTCAGCTACGGAGTGAAAGATCAACATACAGGGGATTTCAAAGAACAGTGGGAGAAAAAGGATGGTGACAAGGTAACTGGCCATTACTCTCTTCTTGAAGCAGATGGCTCAGTGAGAACTGTGGACTACACCGCTGACAAGGAGAGCGGATTCAACGCCGTTGTCAAACACAGCGGTCACTCATACCACCCTCAAAAATCGACGAAGCATTCGGTAAGCCATAGTGAGGTCAACTTGAAGCCGAACGAAGAATATAAAGCAAGCTTTCCACATGAGTTGACTCAGCCACATGAGGCGAATTATCCCCAAGAGCCGAACTATCAACAGGAACCTCAATATGAGATCAAATATGTGTATCCAGATGGGACTGAAGCAGAAGAAGGGGCAGCTGATGTCGCAAAATACCAACAAGAAGTGGAACAGCCAAATTACTATACAGGAGGAGAGATTGATGCCAAACAGTCCTATGGGTACCTTCCAGAAGAAACTGGAGAAGAATCCCAACATACTGCAGTGAAATCAATATACCCTAAGCGAAAACCTCAATATAATCATTTAGAGTCTCAGACAAAGATAGAAGATAATGGAAATGCAGAATACATTCCTTCGTTACCTATAGATCTCAGCCTACTTAAATCAGACAGTGCGGAGAAAGTGGTACCGGTAGATGTCCGCGTAATAAAACCCATAGAAGTCGATGTAAATGAAAGCAAATATGAACCAGTCGACTACAAAGCTGGTCATCAAAAGCAGCAGCAGTACTCCTACAGGGACAAGGCTATCCAGCCATCCCATGAGCTATCTCAGGAAGAGTTAACTAAGTATTTGCGAGAGTACTACAAGAACAAAAGTACGACAAGTAAACCTCTTTTGGAAACTGGATTCAAACCTATTAAAAGTAACCCTGGAGTTGTTTTCAATCAATCTTCAATACCAGGAACTTTTGATTCAAACAAGAAACCGGTGACAACACCGGGACTGAGTACTTATTCTTCAAAGCAGAACTTCCGACGTCCATCTTATAGGTACAACCAGAGGCTACATCAATCAAAAGGAAGGAAGACACCACCTAGGGTGCCCTATCACTACTATGCCAATGTAGATAGAGGATCAACAGAAGAGGGATCCATTCCTGGAATCAGTAGACTATACAGGACTCTACCGAATAGTGGATACATCACATATGCGAAGCATATTCATTATGACTAGTGAGCGTCGTATCAGACTGGAATGGCGATGTATTCCAAAACTCCCAAGGACAGGAAAGAGATGTTTCTCGAATTTTCTCGAAACGAATGTGCAATATTGATGCTGAGTCTGTCGATAGATTAATAGTAGATATTTTTGTTATTTATTTTTAGTCGAATCAGTCACATAACCTGCAATTATGGATTGCTCATTATAATACTTGTTTCATGTAATTATTAGGAAAAATCCCATTTTGTGTAATCACTGAAATATTTTTAAGACTACCCTAACGGAAGCTACATAGAATTGTTCCAATTCAGTACAGGAATAATTGTTTTGAGTACAGAAATATTGTTTCATTGAATGAAAGGGTTGATTTGTCAAATTGTTTATTTTGAATAAGCTAATCAAAATTATTAAACCGAAGCATTCATTCAATGAACACAAAGCTCTCACTTCAAATGATTTTTTCATTAGTTATGTACATTTCGATAGGTGGAATTCAAGTTCTGCACATATTTGTGCTGAATGTTTCGAATGTAATTTGAATTCATCATTCAAGTATATGACTCCTTCCAATTGAGTTTTTCAAGTATTCAAAAAAATTTCATTATATTCAATTATCTGGATTATTTGGAATTCAAAAAACAATTTCCTTTCGATTTTTAATGGGAGGAAAGATTATCAATGAGCTACTCACTTGAATTACTCAATCAGAACACTCAAAACATATGCTTGTTGAGTATAAATCCTATCCATTGTTATCATATTACAAGTTATTCATATGCATGGAATATGTGATGCAAATAAAGATACTAGGGTACTCAGCTACATATTTCTCGACAAAATCTGCTTTTTCATGAATAAACTCATACGTAATATTATATAGGTACTGCTAGTTTTCCTGCACTCTTTCTTTCATATTTTGGAAAGAGATATCAAATCATTAAAATTGAATCATATTTGTTTTTTATGTTGTGAATCATATTCCCAAATCAAGAATAATATGTTATAGATTTCGATAGATATATGTTTTTTTCGAGTATGCTTATGACAGGATCCAGTATATGATAACAAGAATTCAAATTACCAATCGTTTCCTCACAATCGCACATATATTCATTGAGTTCGTAGAACGAACGTATGTTATTGATTCAAATGATAATTTACATTGCTATTTTCCTTTGCTTGATTTATTGTTATTCCCTTCGCTGATTTGAAGTAATTTTTTGTGGAGCGAAAATTTTTCTCGACATGTTGATCCATAATATTCGAAAATATATATTACAATTTCGACAAAGATAGGAAACGATTGCCAGATGCAATGTTAGTTCATATGTGTGAGTAACTTTTTTATGTGTGATTGATTGTTGTTGTCGTTTTATAATTATATTATATTTATTGTTGAATAGATAGTGTTTTATTTGATTGTTGGTTATAACAGACAATCATATTCTGAAAATCAATAGTTAACTAGATTTCTGATATAATCAAGTAGATTGAGAAGCGGTTGAAGAAGGGTATGGTTAGCGCTCAAAGGATTGAATTTTTTTTTGAAAACTATGAAACTTTCCAGTAACTTTATCACCGTACATAATTCAAGCATCATTAGTTTCGGGAATACAGTGACGAACAATTCCAGCAATACTCCTGAAACTGTATTACATAAAATTCTATTAGGGCTGTTTACGATAATATTCCAAGATTCGCAGAAAATATTAATCCCATTTCTATGCAAAATATTCGAGGCTTGTATAGCCATGCGATACATACCTACCGAGTGGCAGAAAGAGAGAGTCATTTACATACCCCAAGGTGGGGGGACTAAATGACATGACACCCAGTCATACCACCCGATCAGTATAGTGTCCTTCCTATTGAGAACTGTGGTGTAAGATGTCTAGAAACCCTGGTGTATGCACTCATATCTGAAAATGTGTAGGATCAAACGTGCGACAATATGGCCTGCTTGATTTCTTACATGGCGATCTGATTCGAATGATTGTTGAGTAGATGTCAACACCAAAGAGCAACTCTCCTAAGAAATTTATTCGGACAATGTTCGGTCCGCTCCGAAAACGTCAAAGATGTAGAAGAAGTAGATTCCACAATTCGATCATTGTTGTCATTGTCTTCAATCATACGGGCACTCAGCGACAAACAGTTCAGTTTTCTTT